>VZUI01052101.1:0-21166 GCA_013401135.1 Cettia cetti | reverse complement strand
ACGGCACAGTGACCACAGGGGATGGCACAGTGACCACAGGAATGGCACAGTGACCACAGGGGACGGCACAGTGACCACAGGGGACGGCACAGTGACCACAGGGGACGGCACAGTGACCACAGGGGACAGCACAGTGACCACAGGGGATGGCACAGTGACCACAGGGGATGGCACAGTGACCACAGGGGACGGCACAGTGACCACAGGGGATGGCACAGTGACCCCAGGAATGGCACAGTGACCCCAGGAATGGCACAGTGACCCCAGGAATGGCACAGTGACCACAGGGCATGGCACAGTGACCACAGGGCATGGCACAGTGACCCTGCCAAAAGATGTGCCACGAGGGCAGGGCCAGGCCCAGCCCTGCTGGCCCAGCAGAGCTGCTCCTCCTTCCCACTGTGAGCTCCAGCACCCCCCCAACAGAACTCTCCAGAAAAAATGAAATCCAAATAAAATGCAGCCAAAAACCAAGGGGAAGGACTGCTATGATTTCAGAAGAACGTGGATCTCTCCCCCTGGTGCCAGGCAGGCTGGTGGCAGCGAGGGCACCGTGCTGGTCACTCAGTGGCATGGGGCTGCAGGAGGGGCAGGCACCAGTGAGACCCAGCACAACCACAGCAGGAGCACAACCACAGCAGGAGGTGTCCCTTGTAAATTCTCCAGGTTCAGGGAGTAGCATGGTGGTGGCAAGTAAACCACTACAACTGGCAGAACAAGCAAATGTTTTACAAACAACTCCTATGCAAACTTATTTTGGATTCAAATGAGGATCATTTCACTCAGCTTAGGGGCAAAACACTGAAATAAAAATATGCATTTTTCTTCCACACAGAGATCTTAATCCTGGATTAATTATTTTACACATTTTCCATCTTAATTAAAGCAATATTGCTTCTTTCTTAAGTTCTTTATCTACTTTCTCTAAGTAAAGCTATTTAACACTGGGGATTGTGGAAAACATTTGTTCGTGATTATGCAGACATACAGTCAAACAAGACTGAAACAAGAGCAGCATGCAAAAATGTATTTAAGGACTATCATCCCAAAATGCTGCTAAAAGCTATTAACCAGTACGTGTTAATTGCCACAGCATTCATATTAATTTTCACTTCGGGCCCGACATTGTGGAATATTTCCCCTGATACATTTTAAACAAAGTTTAATTTAAGGAACTGCTTCTATCAACACTTATGAAAATTAACAGCCAAGCAATTAGCACTCATGAATTATCCCTTCCCCCATGCTTGCTACAGCATCATTTTTTAAACAGTTGCTACATGAGAAATTGTTTCTTTTTAACCCATCACCAAAGTAGCCACAAGAAACCTCCTGGCACTACAGAGAGGCACCATTCCTCACCAAAGGATTTTTAGCATTTGTCCACCCAAAAATTACATTGATGAATTTTCAGTTAAATTATCTCCAGTAGTCAAGCAAATGCCAGATTACTCCACTAGATTAGAAAAGCCAAACTTCCTTCTAACTCCATTTGCGGCTAGTCATGAAAGCAGAAATAAAAATATCTTGAGAAAATCTGGTCTGCCTGTAGGAAAGGCTTTTGGCCTCATAATCCCAATTTACTCTAAAGCCAAACAATTCCATCCTTACATTTTTGATCTCTTCTGCACCTCTTTCCTGCCTGAACATTGTGAAGCTCAGCTGAGTCACTGAAATGAGCCATCACCACACTCCTGGGTGTCCTGTGCTACCTGGACAGGACTTTCTGCTCTGTCTTACACCCAGTCTTTTTTTACCAACATTATGAAAACTCAGCAAGTTGGAACAATAAACTGTCAAAACCTGATTTTCCAAGTACTGTAAACAGAAATAGACATTCATTTATTTGTCAAATGGGTGATAATTTATTTTGCATGCAGACAAAAGAAATCAATTTGGCCAGTGATTTCTCAAGCCTTCAAGTAATTTTCTATTCCAATGACACCTGAAGAAATTACAAAGAACTAAAAGTCCTTTCAATACAAAACTCTTAGAGTATACAGTATTTATTAACCAAGAAGTACAACCCATGTGCTTTACAAAACATGAAAACAGGTCCAGAGCTGAGGTTTACTTTGACTATTTAGGAAAAAAACTTGAAGAAAGAGTTGAGAGGAGTTACTATATGTGTGGCTTCTGTTAAGAGCTAAAGTTTTACGGTGTACAGAAGACCAGAAATCTGTCCTGGGTAGTGCTGAGGCAAGTTGTGTGGATTCCTGAGCTGCTTAGAATGCCTCCACTGTAGCTGTATTTCACAAGCCATATTCTCTACTGTTTTGATAATTAATGAAGTGATCAGGACAGGAAGAAATTAGAGTGCTTTAAAATTTTACTATTTCATAAAATCAGAAGTGGTTATGAAAAAGACACTAAATCTGGCAGGAAACACCTGCAAGATTGTGAGCATTGCCCACGTTGGCTTGGTTGGCACTACAGCACGTGACACGTTCTGATTTTAACTGGTAAGGTGCAAACATCCAGGGGGGATTAGGGAAGGAGCCCAGGAGGATTCATTTGATTCCAGGTGAAACCAGCCAGGATGAGGGGCACAGAGATGAGCACAGAGCTCTACTCACAACCCTGCACCAAAAAATGCGTGTTACTGAGCAACCTGAAATCTGCATCACTAAACTCAAATATATAAAAACCAAAGGCCTGGCTATAGCCTTAAAGATTTGAGAGCCACTGTGACCCCCTGAGTAAGTACATAATTAAGTAGGGAGTTTTTTCAAGGCATGTTTAATTAGGCCCCCAGCCCCTCCTCACCCCCCCCCCGCCTCTCCCCAATTATGTACCATTTCCCCCAGAGACACACAGCTCTGTTAATTATGTAAATAAGTCATGCCCTATTCCCTGAAAGAATTATATTTCTGTGAAATACTGCTCATTTATTATCAATAAAAAGAAATAAAAGACATATGATATGTCATTAAAAATAATTTTTAAAAGCTCAATGATTTTTGGTGGTTTTACTGACTGAAAATACATGAGAACTTAAGTAAAATAACTCACAACTGGACTATGCTTCTTCTATATCTCAGATGGTCAGACAAGCATTAAACTAGATAATACATACAGAACTATAGAGAATAAACTTTATATGCAAACTATTGATACACTAACAGAGTAATCGAAACAACGGTGTCAAAATTAATGGAGTGAGATTATACTCTAACAAAATGCCCATTCAGTTATTTTGGACTGTAAAGAAGGTATTTTGATCTGCAGATCACACCTGAGATAATTCATATCAGACCCTTGAGTGACACTGAGGCATTGCCTTAACCTCTCAAACTGACATGTAGCATGCAACTTGCTTCCAGTGGACAAACACCTGCTAAATGGATCTAGGTGAAAATTAAGATGCTCATTACAGGCAACTACAATTAATACAGTAAAGATTAGCTTGGACTATCAAAGAGGGAAGGAAAAATGCTGAAGTTTCTCAAGTTTCTGAAAAGCAAGACTTGAACATGACTGAATTATATCAGAATTCTCTTAATAAAGAAGTATTTGATTTTTACTTCCCCTATACATGACATGAGAATTCATTTAAATGTTTGCCCAGCTGAAATTTCATGGCACAAGAACAACAAACCTGGAGTTTAGACCTCTAAAAAAGGCCTAAAAAAACGCCTCTTGGTGCTGTCAGCATAAAAGTGCTGCTGCCGCTCATTAATAAGGCCAGGAATTTTGAGATCCTGAGTTAGCACTAATTGCTACATGCTAATAAATATAAAATCACAATAGAGGAGCTTTTGTACATGAACTTCATAGTCTAAAGGTTACCATTTCACAAATAGTCCAGATACTCCTAGAAATGTCAGTGGAATCTGAATTTCTACTTCAAGAACACCTAACAGAATATGAAATTCTTCCATCACGATGGTAATGAAGCTCAAACTCCATCCTCCCACAGGAGATTCCACAAACAAATCTAGTAGAAAACAGATCTGAGGAGTATTTATGCTTGTTTTGGAACAATATGACAACGATCCATCACACCAATGTTTATATTTCAGTTTCTAGAGTTGATGATAGAGAAAAATATTTGACAATATGGAGTAGATGGAAGACATTTATCCTCCAGTCTGAGCGACACCAGATCCATCTCCTGACCCCCATGAGCTGCCAGGTTTGCAGCCAATCTCCTCCCTGTGTTACACAAATGAGCACTTGTGCAGAAGCACATTGATTAGTGCTTCTTTTTGCCTTGGGTTCTGACCTACTGAAACTTCAGTTTTCCACCTTCAAAAAAGACCACGGCTTTTCCCACTCTCAGTAGAGCACTGAGGACAAAGACAGGAATCATGGGATATTCAGCAAGTGCTGTGATGTGGATAGTTTTGGGGTTTTTTTAATGCCAAATAATCAATCATTTATACAAAGGGTCTCATCATCAGCTCTACAGAGACATCCCAGCAGTCTGTCACAATAAAAGTGCACCTCACTGACCAGCTGGAGAAGGAAACAGCAAGGTAGAGAAGCCTAATTCTCAGTGCAGAATTTTGTAATGGAAACAGGAGAAATGGTTCTCCTGAGCCTGGAAGCACTACATTTGCCTGTTTCTAGATAAGCACTGCCAGCACCTGATGGCCACTGTGCAGTCTGACTGGAGCTTGCAGAGGTCGAAGCCTCAGGGCCCCTCCCGTCCCTCACCTTGCCGTCGAATTTGGAGTACTCATTGAAGGGGTTGTTGAGCTGCAGTGGACACTGCTCCAGGCGCACAGAGAGGATGGACTGCTTCCCAGAACACGGCGATTTCACTCGGAAATTCTTCTTTTCAAACAGTGAGCTCAGCTCCTCTGCTGCAGATCAGAAAGAGATCAGAGGCATCGTATGAGGAGATGTACAGAGGCTGCTGCTCACCACAGAGAGATAACATCATGAGAGGGGGCACAAAATCAAATAAATAAACCAACTTCTTCAGCAGGGCAGGATCTACCACCACTCTTTCATAGCCCAAAGATATGAAACCATTAAGAAGTTTGAATGAGGTGAGTTCTTCCTATTCAGAGAATAGAACTGACCAGTATAGGATCCATTTGAGTCAGGATAACAACAAAGAGAATGACACATTTCAGGTCTTTCTACTTGCCTACCTTCTCCTAAATGAGCAGGGGACAGGAAGGAAGAGAGCTGCTGCCACGTGGAGAGCACAGCTCCCACTGAGCCTGCAGCACATGGCACAGCACAGGACAGCACCACTGCAGTGGCTTGGCACCACACCCCAGCCCAGCGCTGCCCCAGCTGCAGGTTTTACTTCTCACGGTAGATTGGATATGGCCTCCCCACATAAAAATGCCAAACCTGAAACCACCATTCCAGATCAACAGTCTGAAAACAAAAAAGCTTTCTAAAAACAAAGGGGATCCAATGTGTGGTCTGTGAATGCTCATAAAAGCCTTTTTATGTGAAGAAAGCTGAATTTCCAACAACTCAACTTTGAATTTACAGGCATACTTTAAAAACCCTAAAAAACAGGACTTCTTATGTTACAAGGCCACTATGAAATCAGGACAGAGCCTGGGGTGTTTCAACATATCAGCACCAACGGGTCTCATCTGCAGGAACTGTGACTTAAGCTGGACAAGGTTTCCCACATCTGCTCCAGGAACCAAGAGCCCTCAAACTCCATCAATCACTGCCCAGAACCAACCCCAGCTCACCCAGCCCAGAACTCCTGCTCTTGGATTCCCTCACAGCTCACAGATTAACATTTTGCTTCTCCAGGGAAATGGAACTGTTCCCAAGGCGGAATGACCCGGGACTTGATCTGCAGGGAGTTGGTTCATTTCTTAGAGTGCAAAATTAAAACCTGTCAAATGATAACTAGTCAAAAGCTCCATTTATTTTTATCAGCAGATTGCCTTAAAATTCAGGCAGTTGGCAGAGGTGCTAAATACTGGCACTGAGAGATTCCCAGCGGGCTTGTGAGAGGCTGCAATTAACCAAAAAGGCTTGATTTAATCCCTTTCAATGTGGCCACTTTAACTCCATTAGGTTGTTTTGGTTTTTCAATCAGCTCTTATACTTGTTGTTTTTTTAAAAAATCTAAAGCATTATGCTAGAGTTTTACCTTTAACTGGTAATTCTTGGGCACTTGGAAAGGACCTTGGAATCCAATCCAATGGTTTTACTTGTACAATTGGAAAAGCAAGTTTTTATCTACAGCTATTCTGCATGGGCTGAATGCAAGAATTTAGAAGAATTTCCTTGATATATTGCAATTTGCATTTTATATGCTCTGAAATGAGGGAATGTCAGATGTAAAGGTACAGAGGATATCCTTAAGGGCTGCTCCTTCTCCTTGCTGCAGTGGTGCTGCTCTTGCAAGTAAGGGAGAAACACGCAGATCTCAGTGGACGAGCAAAGGAGAATCAGCTCTGCCAACAGACCCCGAGTGCCTGGAGTTTCTGTGTAACTTATTTATTTTTTCACTGAAATCTGTTCTGCAGCAGGCAGGGACTGATCTGTTTGCCTGCAATGCCAGCACATTCCTCAGAGGGGACAAGTGTGACTGCTGGGGACAGATGATGAGTGTCTGCAGGGCAGCACGGGAGGGAAGGGGACGTGGAGCCTGAGCCAGCTCAGAGTGCAGGAGACACAGGAGAGACACTTGCATCATCAGTGGCCAAACGCTATAAAATATTGAGCAAAGAGTTGGAGGTTATGGTAGATTAACCTTTAAAACCTACAACTCTGCTTACAGAAGGAGAAAGGCAAAAACATTTCAGAATGCATTAACAGGGGTATCCAACACAGCTGAACACTGAATTAAGGATTAGTGCGACTGTGCTGCTCATGTGAGCAGCTTTGTTCACTCCTCTGAAGAAGATATTAGAGTGCTGGAGAACGTTCTGCAACTGACAGCCACAGAGATGGGAGGAATTAGGGGAAAATAGGGAGATTACAGAGGGACCTCATTAAGATATACACAAATTTTGAAAGAAGTAGGCATGACAGACCATACAAAGGTTTGAATGTGTGTCAAATACAACAGAAATAGAGACTAGCTTGAGCTCTAAAATAGGAAAATTGAGACAGATTTGTAACTTCATATATTACAATTTAAACTATGTAGAACATCCAGTCACAAATACTTAATTATATAATTAACAAAAATAGAATTTAATATTTTTTGAGAAATCAGTGATAATAGATTTACCAAGGAAAGGCCAGATAAGCCAAGCCAGCATTTATTAAGCTTGCATTTAAGTAGATCATACACATACTCTTTATTTCCTAAGATTTGCACTTACCTAAAAAAGTAGCTACAAAAATACTCTATACAAGTAAACTCTACAAAATCTTCCATGGCACCCGGGGCACCAAATGCTGCTGGAAATGGCTGGGAAGTCCCATGGAGCAGTGATGCTGCAGTGATGCTGCATTGGGAGTGCAGACACCTGGCAGTCCCTGCCCTGGGGCAGAGCCACGTGTGACAAACACACAAACACCACAGTGGTGCCTCCCAGAGCAAAACCCAAAGCAGGCACTCCTTAACTTCAGGCCAAACTGGGTGTTCAACACTTTTTGCCCTCCTTTGCTTTGCTGGCACTGTGGAGTGCCCTGGCCATGGCTGGCACCCCCTGGGACAGAACAAAGAATTGGCATTTCCTCCATGCTCTGAAACCCTGGGGAACATCACAAACTGCAAATGTTGTAACCATCAAAGGCAGGAATAAAAACAGAAAAACAAAAGGTATTTTCTTTTACCTGAGCAAGAAGTATTTCTGTCTTTCCACTGAACGTTTTTGCATTTTATTTGATTTTGTCTCTCTTTCCGCAGACGTTCTAGTCTCTGAGCTTGAAAAGAAATATTACAACTATAAGTTTGTCAATGAAAGTTTACTATAAACAAAGACATAATTAACTACCTTTATATGAATAAAGATGTTTTATACTGCATATGTAGGGGAAAAAGTCATAAAATTTTAAAGGTGGCACCCCTGAAAAGCAAATACCAACAAAAACATGAAAATGTTCTTGATTTATAATTGAAATTAGAGGATATAAAACATTAATAGAGATCATAAAGATAGTATTAACATGGAAGAGAATAATAAAATGTGAAAACTTCTGTGATTAATATGACATTTCATTATATAAATCATTAATAACGGTCTTAAAGGAATTTTAATGCACAAATGAACTGAAGTGAATATTACATTACAGGAATAAAATTACTGTTATGAATTACTCTACCCGTTTCAAAAATTAAAGATAAATGAACTCAGACTAGACTATTAAAGTTTTAAATATAAAATCCTTTATCTAAAAATCATGAAAATTATAAAATGTCAAAGCGATATAAATTAGCACAGCTTTTTCTTCAGTAGGCTGAAACAGTTTATAGGTAGTAAAATAAATGATTTGTATCTTCACAACATTAGTCAAATCCTAAAATGAATATAATATTTCTTTACATATATTTTAACTCCATCTTCAAAATATGGTTGGAGAAAAAAGCCCCAAATAGTTCTGATACCAAAGAACTTGCAGCCCAGGGTACCAGACAACAACTCAGATCACCTTTTGTGTTCACAGTAAGAGCTTCCGTGGGGAAAATCCTGATGGAAGGCACCCAAGACAATGACCCCAAGAAACCACTGATGTTGGGAAGTGTCCACTCAAAATAGCAGATTAGACTGGGAAGTAGAACTAACAGTGCTGATTCCCAAAGGAAACAATTTGCTGGATATATTAGCAATTTTGATGTATTGAGATAATTCATTAACTAAAATGGGTTTGTAGAAGAAATTCTAAAATGTTAAATTATTCTGACATTTTTTGGATACAACTGGAGTTCCCTGAGCCTTTTCAGCAATTAAAAAACATTAATAAATATTTTCTATCCCTTCTGTTATTATTCTTTTACATTTAGGTCTTTGAACTGAATTGTGGACAAGAAGGTAATTTTTTTTTTTTCCCATAAAAACTGTCAATCAGGGAACTGATTAAAAAAATATTCCTTTGAGGTTTAACAGCTGTAACAAGCAGTTTAAGGTACAAGCACAAATGGGGACTTTGATAAGTAGCTCCCATTTAAGTCAACAAGATGCTAGAAACGGAATACCTCTAAGTAGCTTCCTCCTAACGAAATAAGAAAAATAACCCTCCTCATAAGTTTAAATATTGGGAAAACACTGTTGTAGCATAGATATTTTATTCTAAAAGAAAAGCTCCACATTTGTACTATTTACTGCCCACACTGCAGCTCAAAGTTACCTTCCAAAACACTTCCCTCCCAAATGAGCTATCATAAAAGATTTGTTAGATGAACAGGTAAAGAAAGGATAAAGGAGAAACTGTAGACTAGAAACAAGAATAATGCATGTTTTTATCCTGTTTGATATTTCCACCCCCTGTCAAAACAAATGCACAAGAGCACAGTCACCACCTTCCCTGACTCCATCCTGTTCCTCCACCTTTCACTGTGGGACAGCAGTGCTGAACCAGATGGAATGGTCAGCACCTATCAGAAATGTGGATTATTCAAGGCCCAGTGCCACAGGCAGTCAGGGAAAGTCTTCAGTGTGAAAAATGTCACTGCCCAAAAGCAGCTGTGGCTCCATGAATGGTCAGCACAGAGCTGAGCCTTTGCCCCTGGGCTGGGGAGTTTGTGCCCACACTCAGCACCTGGCACTGACCTCTCCTGCCACGCCAGAGCTGAGCAAAAAATCTGCTCCCAACCCTGACCTTAGAATATGCCCCCAGCTGGCACCTGAAATGACTTCAAACTAAAATTCAAATTATTCCATCAGTCTGCTCCCTGGGTGAAATGATCCTTCAGAATCATTTTCTGGAGTAATTCTATAAATCTTCAAACTTTGCCTGTCTCTCTTCATGAGCTGCACCATGGACTCCCCCAGCCCCAGGGCAGACTGGCATCCTGGATCCCCGCCATGCCTTCCTGCCAGGTTGGGCTCTAATCTCAGTTTATTTCCAATCCTCACTCTCTGCCACAGGAGATCAGTGCCCCAGCTTTTCTAAAACCTTTCACAACTTCCTATTTGTAAAAGGCATTTCAGTATCTCCAACACCACACACATTTTTCTGGTGATGCAGAGCACAGAGGTGCTTTCTGGGCTCTAGGTGGTGTTATAATACTTGCAGAAATAATTAAATATAAATATATATATATATATATATACAGAAACAGAAAAAAAGAGGTCAGTACTGACCACTGCACACCAACCTTCTCATCTATATTTTACCTCACAGAACTCCTGTTCATAATATCCCTCAGGTCTAAGCAGAAGTCTGGATATCCCTTGCATGAAACATCACATGGGAGAGCTTTCTGCCAGTCACGACACAATGAGTGTATTTTGCAAAGGTGTTCACCCTTAAACTTTCTAATTTGGTACCTGAAAACCTAGCTCAAGGTTTTTCTCAGAAATAAAACTTTAAGAGACAAAATACAGACAAATCATTCCCTTTGCTGGCTCACATCAAACTTCATTCCTCTCTTTTATAACAAATACATTTGATGCCTCACTAGGCAGATTTTTTCTCAGAAAATAACTATCCTGTTCAGAAGTTAACACCCCTCCAGACAGTAACAATAGAGATATCAAAGACTGTTCATGTACTTTGGAGTTAGATTTGATGTCTTCACAATTTGAATTTTTTCATATATATAAAAATGACTACCTCAATGTTCCTCTGTACAGGAATAGGTAAAACAGCAATTAAGGCTCAGTTGACAGCACACTAAACTAACTGAATCATTACATACCCTTCTATAAAAGGGCCTCAACATTACAGAAGAATTTTGACAGACACCAAGCTTTGGTTTGTCCATGCAAGCCAGACTGAGGGAAGCTGGATATGAGAGGCCAGTGCTGCTGCACTGCTGCTGCATTGCTGCTGCACTGCTGCCAACGCCACGCACCTGTGTTTGATCGTCTTCTGATCCCAAAGTCCCAGCTTGAGGTAATATCGACTGATTGGGAATATACATAGCCCTGAGTCTCCCCATTGCTCCCCTGTGGCTCTGCCCCATTATCCCCATGTGCTGAGGAGGGATTGAACTTCTCCAGGTCCACGTCGTGGTCGATCAGGACCATTTCACACATCCCTGTGTCATCACTGGTCACGTGCGACTGCCGGATGTGAGCCAGGATAATGGTGGGGTTGTCCAGGAAAGCCATGCTGTCCACAAGGCCACCCCTCACTGTACTATCTTCTCTCCATCTTGTTTCATGGACACACGTACCTAGAAACAATGTAAACAACATTTTAGGAATGAAACCCCTTCAAACACAAGAAACTCAAACCCCCATTCCAGAAGGTCACAGTTTGGGATGCACAAACCCCGACTGACTTAGGGCAAACTATTTAATTCTGCTCCAGTTTATTTGTGCTACATTGGCTGCTGAGATCCATTTAAAGGACGGGGGTTTGGAGGACAGCTTGAAACCTGAGTCCCAGGAGAACAGAACACAAGAGATACCCACAGACAGGTCCCAGTACTCTACAGCACATGGCTGCTGTAAGGCAAAATACCCCACAGTGCTGCACGTAGGAGGATGGCAAGAGAATACAGAACAGAAACATCTGACTGTTCCAACCCATCCATTTACAAAACTGACAGGGTTTTGGATTTCTTGTCACCCATCATAACTGTGTTACTGTTTTGCTTCTCCATTTACACACCAACTTTTTGTCTACCTTATTACAGACCCTCTTCAGGTTTTGTATTTCCAGAACTAACTTTAAACATGAAGAGATTAGTGTCTCAGGGAAGAATATTGAACATCTGCTCCTGCATGGTGCTTCACACAGCACAACTGCTGTAACTCAGAAATCTCAGTGACCAAACACCACACGCCTGAGCTCTAAAGCACTTTAAGAACAGTAATTGCCACTTACCTAAGATACTTCATTCAGAGCACTCAAGTAGCCTTTTGAAACAAAGTAGAGGGCAAAAAGAAAAAGGAAAAAAACCCCAAACCACAAAACCCAAACCACGCTCACTTTGTTATCTGATTTTTCTGTAGCTGTGGGTTTGTAGTTATGTCAATTTAATTCAAACTCAGGCTGACTCTGAAAGGGGCAGCTCCATGCCCTGCCTGGCCCTGCTCGAGGAATTCCACCACCTCCCAAAGCTGGCAGAGGAGCTATGGGGTGAGTTGGATCAAAAAATGACCTGATGAAAATAATCTAAAAAGGAAAAAAATAATTATTCCTGTTCATGCAGTGAGTCTGTCAAAGAGCAGTGGCAGGAGCCACAGGGACATCTCCACCTGAGGGGGCTCGGTCTGAGCTCACACACAGGGCAAGACTGGATGTAAATTCCACAAGTTTGAAATCCCCACAGCTTTGTTAATCAGAGCAAAACACCTTAACTTTGTAGAGCCCTGTGTGTGTTTGGGATTTTGAACTCAGAAACATCAGCAATCCCCTGTCCTTGCTGCTTGCAAAATTGCTGTTAAAATCACACAAAGCCATATCCCATGAAAATCTGCTAAAGGCAGCTGGCCTTCTCCTGGGATATTTTAACAGAGGGAAGGGAAAGAAAGGACCAGCCAGGCTTGTTCCATGACCAGCAAATGCATTTTGCTGTGTCCCCTCTGCTTCCCAAGGGGAAAGGTGTAGGGAAAGGTGCACCAACACAGAGGGGCCACAGAGCAGCTTCTGCATTCAGAGAGTTGGAAGAAAAAGTAAACCTGCATTTGGACACTCATCTAACCATGACAAATGCAAATTTTGAAGGTTTATTGTAGATTGTAAACCCTCCATCCCTACCAGTGTCCTCCCTCCCAGCAAACATTGGCATCCACTGATGAAAATACTCAATAAACAGAGACTTACAGCCTTCAGAATTTTAAACTTTTTTTCCTCCCTTGATTGCAAATATCATAGGGGTTTTTTGGAGACTGTCCCCTTTCTGCTTTAAAAAATATAGACAAATTCAGAAGCATTACATTAAGCAACAGACCCAGCAGCAAAACTGAATTCAATAAAGGAATGGTAGAGAAACAAAGCTGACATGCTGCTGGCTATCAATACACTACTGTTACCATACATTGTAATAAATTATGCTATTAGTAAAATCTTCTCCAGCAGGATCTTTGGAGACCCTCAAAGCCCAACTGGAGACAGCCTGGAGCTTTGCTGGCCCTGCCTGGAGGTGGCAGTTTGGCTGGGATCTCCAGAGGCTTCTGCCAGGCTCAGCAGCACCGTGACTCCACACTCAATTTTAATTTTCTGACTCTTTCCATCGAGGTAAGTAGGGCTGCTCCTGAGGGAGGTCTCACTGTCCTCCAAGGGAGAGGCCCCAAGGCAAATGTCCCATTCCAAGGCAGCCATCAATGTGCCCAGGGCTCTGACCCTGCACCAGTGTGACCAGCACAGTGTGGCTCAAAAAATACAGACACAAATGCAGCTTATGGACATCAAAAAACACATGTTGGGAATGTTCTTTAAATTGAATTATTTCTACTCACTGATTAGGAAAGGCCATGGGTACCTGCAATTGGCAAAAACTTGTTTAAATAAGCAACAGCCTCAGGCGTCGGAAAGGTCTGCAAACTCCCAATCAAAAATTACTGCTGCCCCATCAATGTGTCATATAAATGTTGGCATGTTAATTGTGTATTTATAAGATTGTTAATGGTTAGTTAATTTACCTCCCACACTATTATTGTACTTGAAATGATTTAATGTCTGCTGAGGGAGTTAACAACATGTAACAGCAGATGCGAGAGTTTTACCTTTATACTCTGCACCCCGACTTCTGCCATTAACAGTTGTGTGCTAAATCAGCCAAGCTTCTTCCCAACTGAACATGTGCAGCCACTTTCTCATCAACCTGAACACTGAGAAAGTGCTGGAAATTCTACAAGTTTAACACAAACATATTTTTATTTCCTCCTCTTCAGAATTTCCAAAAAGATACATTAAAGCTAATTTATCAGCACATTTCTGCTAACTGGAAACTCTCTGAACAGTTCATATCCTTCCAAAAAAAAAAAAAGTTCAGACCCCCAAATTCAGTTCAGGTTTTGGTGCCATATTTAGTAGTTATAGCCTACAGAATTCTAATCTGTTCCTCTTGTTGATAAAGGCACAAACCTGCTCTGAGGAACAGTGACTCCCAGTGAGAGAGGAGAACTCAGAGAAGCAAAGTTCAGTTTTGCAAACCTTTACACAAACACCTTGAAGGTTCCAGCAAAATCACAGACCCAAAATCAATTTCTAGATCTGCTGAGATCTGCCAGCACACCCCTTCTGCTCTCCTACACCCACAGACCATCACCATATCCTTAGAGAAGAGCTGAATTTAACAGAATTCAGGGGTTTTCTATATGCATCAGCATCTTATATATTCTTTAATCAGAAGCAAAAAATATATGTTGTTCTAATACTTGCACTATATAAATAATAATCTACTATTGAATAAACCACTTTGCAGGCAGCTGTCAAACACACTCTGTGCAAACACTAAAACTGAAGAGAGCAAAGTGAAATCTCCAAAATGTTAGAGTTTGGTATTTCAGTACAACAGGATACGCAGGCTGGGGTTTCGATGATGTGCTGATTGGCAAACATCTGTGATTCATCACACAGGTGGGCAGAGATCTTCACTTCCTTCCTGACCTTTATTATTCACCTGTATAACTTTCTGCACATGCCCCCTCTCCCCTTCCTGGTCCCATTGCTGTGATCCTGCCCTGCCTGAGGCCCCCCGAGGGCACAGCCCCCTCAGCCTGGTGCAGTTACAGAGCATCCCCAAAGATGTCAAATTGCACCATCAAGAGGCTGAACGCCTCGCCAGGATTCACAGGAACTCTGTGGCAGAATCAGACAGCTGCATCTCAGTCTACTATTTTTATCAGCAGTATTCCTCTTCCAGTACCCCATGGCTATATTTATGGCATCGATAGACTCTCCCAGCGAGGGAAGCAGGGCTTTATGCAGATCAGGCTCATTCATAACCCGGCACACAATGAGGAATGCAGAGTGTGCTAACAAATGACTCCGCTCCCAGGAGGTGACACAAAGGTCTTGGAAAAGGATCTGCAGCTATACAGGCTGTACCTTAAACACACAGCTGAATTTTGGGAGGCAGCTTCATCATCACAACATGTTAACTGTTCCTGTGACCCTCCTGCTTGCTTGATGTACTGCAATTATTTAAATAAAGATTGTCTCGCTTTCCTGTTTCCCCACCAAATGCCCCACATGGAGTATCATATCTGCATGTTACCCTACACGAGGTGACACTGAGATATCAAAGCAAGTGTGAGATTAGGGGAAAGGACAAGCTAACCCTCGTGACTGCCATCCCTCCCATCCATCGCGTCGCCCACCACGTGTCAGCACAGACAGCAGCAGGCACAGCTGGAACCACGCTCCGTGCTGGACCCACTGACTGGTGGGACTGCAACCATGTGTCAGCCCCTGCTCACTGCTGTTTGCAGAGGAAACGTTTGACCTTGAGCATGAAAAACGCTGAGTGCAGCTTTCCTTACTTTGGGGAAAGCACGGTGATTTTTGGAATGGATTTTCTGGGGTTTTTTTTAAATGTACACAGTGGAGTTTGACAAAATGCCTCGCTCTCATTGCCCAGTGGAAGGTGGCTCATCCCTGTCACTCCCCCACACCAGAGGAGAGCTGGGGCATCGTGCCTCACCTCCACACCTGCCAGCATGGGGCAGGGCCCTCTGCCACCCACTGCCCCCAGCCCTGCTCCCTCCTGCAGGTCCTGACACATTTTCCAGAAGAACTAGGGATTTTGCTCAGTGAAGTGACACCAGAGCCAACAGGCACTTTCACACCCTGTACCTGCCCCTGGAAGTTCACAGGCTCCAGGTCAGAACCTTCCAGCTCTACCAAATGCCTTGTGGTACCACCAGCATATCTCCAACTGAAGGATGGAGACAACTAAACTGACAAGCCAGTGCCACCTTTCTGTGGCATCTTACAGGAAATATTTTCCTCACATGAAGGGTTTATATTTTTGCCTTTCATGCTTTGAAATATACAGACCTCTAAATAAGCTACAAGAAACAATAAAATCAGAGAAAGCTGTCAGCAACTAAAAATGCTCTGCAGCAGGAAAGAACTACAACTTTGAAGTTCCACCAATTTTAATGGAATGTTTTTAAGATTTCTCCAGTTCAAATGGCTAAAAGCAGTTCCAAATTCTCCACAAAACTCTCAAGCCAATTCCTGCAGTGTATTCTTCCTCTCTAAATTTCAAAAGTAAGAAGTAAGAAGTGAGAAGCAGGGGGGGAAAGATCTCCTATCCTCCTGTTCTGCAAAGCTGTAGCTTGTTTTTGGTTTTGTTTGCTTGTTTGTTTTAATATGTTTAAATTGACTATCCTCCTTAAAGAAGTAATGAATAATTAAAGCCCTATTCAAAGTAAACCAAAATATTCCAAAGACACAATTTATGGAAGGTACAATTTGGATCCAAGACAACTACTAACTCAAAACATAGCAAGCTGGAAAAATTATATACCATTGCAGGTCATGTTATCATTCAAGGGCTTCCATAGTCCCTGTACTCAAACACCTCCTTGACTGTAGCTCTTAAAAGTGATCTTTAAAAACTAATGAAAAAGATAGGCAGATTAGAATTAAAAATTGATTTTCCCCCCAGCATCATATAAGCAGGAACAGGACGGCACGTACATACTTCAAAATTTATGATTCAGGTTATATGAAATAATTTCCCAGTCAACTTCTGTCTGCAATTGCACAAGAAATGGTTCTGGTTATCTGCATTTGCAGCAGCACAAATAATCAAGCCCCTCAAACACAGACAGATCCTGGGCAGGCAGGATAAAGGAAAGTGAACTGAAATATATGAACATTCAAGTTTATGCTTCAGCAAAAGCTCAAGTGCATTTAAGAGTGAATACTTATCTGTAGAAACTGTCACTCACACTCTGGTCCTATCATTAAAAAGGAAATAATCATTTACAGTCACATAAAGAGGTTCTCTACCAAAAGAGAGTGGAATTGGGAAGTTATGATGAGCAAACACTACATTACGCACAAGTTCCAACAAATTATTTGTTCATTTCCAGACCTGTAAATCAATCTGGCATTAGCTCTGTATTTCTGAACTGCTTGGAATTTGGCTATACTTTTGTTGTCATACTAATCAGGATGCAAATGACACCAATTGCAATATTTTAATTACTGAGCTTTAGAGGGGGGGAGAAAATATTGGGGTATGTATGGAAAGTGTTCACTCCTCTCTTTCCTGATCTTGTCAAATCTTTGTTTAACTGCAGACAAGTTGATTCTCTGCTAACCTGAGAAATCTTGCATCAAGATTTTAAGCAAATAAATAAGTATAAAAAATGCAGAGATTATAAATTAGGGCAGACAAATCTGTATCTAGACTCATGCCTGCAAAGAGCATTCTATCAATATAGCGAAATGCTAATCTCCTAATTAACAACCTAATTAGGTAATTATGGCTTTGCAGAGGGATGCCTAAATGAAATATGACAACATGGTCACCTCTTTATATGGCACCTGTGGGCCTTTTCAGCTGTCACTGCCGAGAGTGCAATATCAATTTGAACAGATGACAAAGTGTTGTCATTTTTCATTCAGATATTGTGCTGAATGCTGCGATCGAGGCTGCTCCGAGACGCCGCATCTTGCCTGGGCTCTGCCTCATCTAAATACGTGCAAACACTTTGCTTCATTTTTAATGTCTCTGATTAGCCTTGGTTTTCCATGCTGTCTGCAGGCATTCCCTGACACACAGCACAGCTGCAGTGTCACACTGGGATGACCCACAACCCCGGGACCCCCGTGACCCAATTTCACAGCACGTGTGCGGGAGAATCGCTACCCAGAAAAAAATACATGAGCATTTGAGCTCATTTTTGAGGCTTAAATGCTGCTGGCTTTAAAATAACAAAACAAAACCAGAGGGCCTTGTAAATGACACTATTTTCCTGGGGAACAGCAGTCCCTGTCCAGGAGAAGGTGAAGCTGATGGGACTTTTGCACAGAAAGCTGGGAAGGAACACTTGCAACATAGCTGCTGTTCCATGGAACACCTTTTGTCACTCATATGCCTAAAATGCTTCAAAGACAATTCGCTGAGCTTGAACATTCCTAAGGGCCATCAACCTGTTGGAGCGGGTCTAGAAGAGGCCACAAAAATGATTAGAGGGATGGAGCACCTCTGCTGTGAGGAAGGGCTGAGAGAATTGGGATTGTTTAGCCTGGAGAAGGCCCAGGAGTGACCCAAATGCAGCCTTCCAGCACCTGAAGGGAGTCTACAGGAAAGATGGAGAGACATTATATACAAGGGTCTGGAGTGACAGGACACAGGGAATGGCTTCCCACTGCCAGGGGTCAGGGATGAATGGGATATTGGGCAGGAACTGTTCCCTGGGAGGGTGGGCAGGCCCTGGCACAGCGTGCCCAGAGCAGCTGTGGCTGCCCCTGGATCCCTGGCAGTGCCCAAGGCCAGGCTGGACAGGGCTTGGAGCAGCCTGGGACAGTGGAAGGTGTCCCTGCCCATGGCAGGGGTTGGAACAAGATGGGTTTTAAGCTCCCTTCCAACTCAAACCACTCTGGGATTCTGTGATAAATACCTTGCTGTAGAGCGGAGAATGAAACCACAGGCTAGGATTGCTCAAATATTAGACTAGAGCTTCTATTTTCACTATTCTCAGTGTTTCACTATTTCACTATTCAAGAGCCTAAAAAAACCTAATAAATTTTTTAAACAAGCTATACTAGCTTTAAACTTAAAAAAGCTGAACAAACCAGAAAGCTTCACCGTTTTATCTTTTTGCCTGTTTGCTACTGAGATGTTACTCTGCTTGGGTATTACATACACAGAGGTAGCCAGGCTCACAGAAGCTGCCTTGTCTGGACCCAGGACAGAGCCTGGGGACACGATGTAGGTCCAGCCAGCCCAGGGGCTGGCAGCACAGCCACTGCACAGCTCTGCAACAGCACCAGGAAGGGTGATCTGACACTGCTGTGCCAGGCAGAAGGTTGTGCCTTAAACAGCAGCACCTGTCAAAACAAACACTTTGGTCTTTGTCAGTTTCTTTTGGTTGTTGCCATTCCACTTTTGAGTGCATGTAAATATTTTTATTGCATTAAAAACATGATTATTTATGTCAAATGGAACTGGACAGATTCACGTTTCTTCAGCAAAAGATGGATATCTTGTTCCTCTAACTTTTAATTTTGGGTCTGTCTCTTTCAAGAGCACACAAAACATATTCAAGGAGCTTTGTTTTGCATTCAGAATAACGGATTTAGATACAACATTTCTCAGGCAATAAGCAAACAAGCTAGGGATTGCCCTTGAGCTGTCTGGGATATGAAACTGAGCTGGCAGACATCATGGTTTGATGGAGCTCTTCAGCTCCATCACAGACACACACAGAGGTAATATTAAAGCACAGCTTGGAGTCTGTGTCAGAGGCACTAACAGAAAAGCCCTGGAGAACACGGCAGGTCCAGGTGTGGGGCAGCATCACCACCAACACAACAGCACCGAGAGCCTCTGGGTGCCACCAGGGCTCTGCTCCCATCGCTCAAACCTGCCCCTTCCAGCACCTCAACAAAAGAAATGAAGAGAGCCTGAGCTCTATCCCCATCACTCAGCCAGTGTCATTTGCCCTTGGACATCAGAAGGAATTCTGGATGTCAAAAGGAATTTCTTCATGGCAAGGGTGGGCAGGTTGGCAGGGGCTGCCCAGGAAGGCGGTGGAATCACCAGCCCTGAGGTGTTCAAGGAATGACTGGGCTTGGCTCTCACTGCTCTGGTCTGGTTGACACGGTGGTGGAGGGTCAGAGGTTGGACTCAATGATCTGAGGTTTTTTCCAGCCTCAGTGATTGTGTGATCTCCAAAGGGAGCGGCCATGTGGGAGATGGGCTGCTCTTCCATGGGGATGTGCTGCTCATTTGCTGTGCCACTTGTTGCCATAACTGACCTTTCCATACAGGTGTGTGCTTTTCATGCTCACAGCTTCCAATGGTTGGGAAAATTTTGTGCTACAGAACACGAAACACAGATCCCTGTGCCAGACTGCTTCACCTGCCCAGGCCTCCCCTGACCCAAAGGAAACGCACAAGAATGTAGCTGTTACTTTAACATGTTATTTTAACATTCGATTCTGTTATTTTAAATTTGTTACTTGTTGCAACTGGGTGAAAATTTAACCAACAGATGAGGAAAGGGTGTTACAACAAAGACCTGAAACATGACTGATACAGAAATGTACTAAATTGGTTCTCCCTCTTCAGTTATTTCTGTACAAGTCTATACGTACATGCTGATCTCAATTTATTTTTAATCTAACCCAAAAAAGTGTCCGTGAATGGAGCTGTTCTGAATTTGGCAAAGTAACTGAGAGAGTCTAATTCCCAGTCTTGCATCTACCTGATAATATCCTGACGCCTAAAATCGTGTAGAACATACTCAGGATACCCGAGCTTGGCTCTAGCATCTCTGTTCAGTCAACTACCAAACTTCCACCAGCACAGAAATCAACTCATTGCTGCATCCCCTGGACACCTTTCCCGCTCCCCCACTGTTCCTGTGGTGTTCACAGTTCTGATGGCACAGGCAAGCAGGTGCAGAAATGAGAGCCCCGTGCAGAAAGCCATTTGGGTGTGATGATGCTCAAAGCGCCCACCTGGAGCAGCCGGGCAGGCAGAGCTCTCCCTCCCTGCGGCCGGCAGCAGCAGCCAGGAGACGGGGACAGGGGGCGTGTGACAGGGACACGGACCGTGTGACGGGGGATTTGGATGGAGCGACCGGCACCCCACGGCACCCGTGTGCCTCCAGCTCCCCGCGGGGCGCGGACAATCCCGGGCACCCCGGGCATTCCTGCCGGACCCTGCCCGTCCCTGGCGCTCCAGCCGCACTCACCTGTCCCCCGCCACCCATCGCTGCCGGACGCCCGCCTGACCCGCTCCGTTTGCCCCGCACTGCGCTGCTCCCGCCCCGCCGCAGGGACACGCGTCCCGGACCCCGCGGGGCAGCCCCGGTGCCCCCGAGCCGCGTCCCGGGCAGGCTGACAGCCGCGGCCACCGGTCACAGCATCCCGGGGGCACCCGGCGGCCCCGGGAGGGACTGACAGCGCGGGCAGCCCCGGAGAGCCGCGGCCGCGGCCCCGACCTCCCCGCCCCCGCCTCGCACTTACCGGCGCC
>VZUI01052099.1:0-31893 GCA_013401135.1 Cettia cetti | reverse complement strand
TTCTTTTTCTTTTTCTTCTTCTTTTTCTTCTTCTTTTTCTTCTTCTTTTTCTTCTTCTTTTTCTTCTTCTTTTTCTTTTTCTTCTTCTTTTTCTTTTTCTTCTTCTTTTTCTTCTTCTTTTTCTTTTTCTTCTTTTTTTCTTTTCCTTCTTCTTTTTCTTCTTCTTTTTCTTTTCCTTCTTCTTTTTTTCTTCTTCTTTTTTCCTTCTTCTTCTTTTTTTTCCTTCTTCTTTTTCCTTCTTCTTTTTCCTTCTTCTTTTTCCTTCTTCTTTTTCCTTCTTCTTTTCCTCCTCCTCCTTCTTCTTCACCTCCTTCTTCATCTTCTTCTCCTTCTTTCTCTATTTTCATACTGGTCCTTGATTGTTTCTTCCTCATTCTTTTAAACAGAGAATGTACTTCTCTATATGCTTTTAATTGGTTATAGATAGCAAACTAACTAATCAATTTTAAAATTTTAGTTTCCAAAGCATTTATTTTATTTCCTTCAGGTACAAAGGTATTCTTAATCCTAGACTGGATTTTAGAATGAACAAATGCTTCATGACCATTTTTTACAACCAATTAAGCAATTAAAAAGGTTTTACTTTCATTCTCTTACTTGGGCCATCTGGGCTACGAGTGCATGTCCCTCCACATTACCTACTGCATTGCCTCAGTGCATATGTGTTTTTCACAAGAATTCTTTGAACCAGAGAAAAAAACCTCAGAGTTCTTCTGCATAGGAGATACCCTATAGTAAGTAATATAGCTGGGAACTTTGAACAGCCAGGCAATGAGATATATATCTGTGACTCAGGAGCATCAAAAAAAATTTATCAAAAGTACATAAATAAAAAGCTTGAAGAGATTATATACTCACGACACAGTGTAAAAGTACCAAGAAAAAAGGGCTCACCTTTTGCAAAGGCCAGTATTTTCAAATATGTGTGCAACAGGTGTAAACATAAATCCATTTAATAAATAACAAGATTTGTGCCTGTACCTCTCTTCTATAATTTTCAAACTTCACCACAAATGGTATACAGATATTCATACTTGCTTCTATGTTTCTCCTTGTTCATGGCATTTTTTTACTTATTTGTGTCTTCTCTGTTATGGGACTCATTGAAAGCATCTGTTTTCTTTCTGAAATAAAAATGTAGCACAGGCCAGGTAACACCAGTTTTGGTTCAGAAAGCATAATTTTTTTTTCCTATGTACTTTTCTGTTCATTCTTGCAGGTGAACACTGGCAACCCGCTATTGTTTTAGCATTGATCACTTTAAAAATAACCACGCCCCTCATTATTTCTGCTGTAATGGTGTTTTAAGAGCATTGTTTAAGGACACAACAGAAGTCATACTCAGAACAGAAAGACTGCAATGTGCATAAAATTGAGAGCAAAGGGTAAGGAAAGAGACAGCAGGAGACCAAACAGTAGCTCAAAGAAAGAAATTAAAATGGGGGGTTTAGGCACTCTAGCTTATGATGCTAAAGGTTGCTTTTCAGGATACTTTCTAAGAGTACTTTTTGGTAAATGTTTGAATGAAAACTATTAAAGGAATGTAAACTATTGAAGTTAAACTACAGTCCATTGGCTTCAATAATTTTTGCCTAATTTTAAACTTCCAGATAAAAGGGGATTTATCTTTATCAAAGAGAGGTGATGTTTTTTCTAAGGTATTTATCATGTCTCATAATTAGTGCTCTTTCCTGTGTCCTTTTTTTCTCTACAGCTCTCTTAAAAGATATGGTTCCTAGGGGCCTAAATGTATAAGCAAGATTGCATTTATTTGATTAAGAAAAGTCAAAATCTTCATGATCACTATAAATTTTGACTAAACTTTAGAACTCTAGTAATTTAGAATTTTTGTCTTAAAAAAAAGAGCAACAAAAGCAGTTTACCGCATGTGTAGTATCAGGTCTGTGAGGGATGGAAGATGGGTTTGTCTACCTCTAATGTTACACCCTCTATATCTAAGAGTCTCATCTTTCAATTTCACATACATATTTAGGAAAAGTATGCAAATTTACATGAAAATTCCCTGGAGTATTGCATGGACAAATCTTGCCCATTAATGGACTCATAATGTCTATTCTCATATGAAAGATATAAAGGATATTGTTCACAAGTACTGAAATGGGAACAATTCCATTAGAAATACATGTAATACACTGAAACTAAGCAGGGACTGCATTCATGTATGAACACAATGTAAATTTATCATTGTAACAATTTTGTATAAAAGGGAGATTCTATTTGCATTCATATTCTCTGCAGAGGAATGAAAATTACTTATACAGTGAATTTGGGCCCATAATTAGAGGAAATTTCTTGGGTTTAAAGAATTTTCTGGTTTTTAAGTATTAGATGGCTGTTGATAACAAAATTTTATCACATTGGTGTGAAGATGGGAGTGTACGAGGGTACGGGAGAAAGACAGATAAAAGAGATTTAATGCTCAAACAAATGAGCCTTTCCTTCATCACATCTTTCCCTTATTTAGCGTCTCCCCCTCAGAACTTTTAATCATTAAAAGGATCATTCTTAAATGTTACCGTGCTCTCCTCAGTTGATTTTCCTGCTACTTAGAAAAATAATGCCTCCTTTATTTTACTTTCTGGTTAGGAGCGCATAGGTTTTTGTACAGATAATTAGGTGTATTTATCAATTAGAATAATTCAGATTTTAATTTATCATGAAGGGAAGGCTGATCTGAAATATTAAATCAGATTACTGAAAAACATGATAATTAGGAATTTCAGGGGTTTTAGCTTGTTTCTTCTGCTCCATAATACTGCCACTCTTAAAAAAGCCGCAGTAGAGACAAACCTCCCAAACTGTTTTATTATTTTTCAATGGTAAAATGTTAGGACTGAACAGATCTTTTTGCACCACTTAGGACATGCTGTTTACTCTTGGGCATACTTCACCAGAGTTTTTTCCTTTCCCCTTTCTGTTGAAGGTACAAACTTCAGATGGGTTTTCAGCTATAAAGGAGGGACTTTCTGTACAAATAAATAAATTCTTAATATTGTATCAGACATCATTTTCTTCAGACCCATTTCAGTAATACCTGCAGTTTGACTTGTGCAAGAAGAGCTGAGTAGCCAACCAGAGACCTACTAACAGAGGAAGTAAAAGGAGCAAGTCTCCAAAACTGCTAACGAATTAATGTAAGTAAAATGAAAATTTGTATGTGATGTAGTACCAAATTCAGTGCTTTAGCCATTCAGTGCTTTTGTAATCCTCCAAAGCTCCTAAGTTGTCTTAAACCTTCTTGACTAACACAGAGTTACACAGGAACCCTGGCACTGCATGGGTGAGAGCTCAGTGACCATCTCTGCAGCCTCAATACTCTTCAGTGGGAGTCTAATAAGACTTAGAGCTACACTGACTTTTCAAGCTCAAAATCCTGAACATAAAAAGAACAGGTTGGGGGCGGGGGGGGGGGGGGGGGGGGGGGGGGGAGGGTGTCCTCTATTGGGATTTTATTTTCTCAGATAGTTTTAACCAATGTTACTCTAATTCAGATTCTACCAAATGTTTATGTTCTGCCTCTTCTATTCTTCAAGGTTGAAAAAGATTCTGCTTTCTCTGGAACCTACAGAGGAAGATGTATGATGATGTAGAATAGAAGCAACACCTCTGAGAGGAAGAGGCTAAGTTACATGCTATTTACATTGTTTAGAGATTCCTGTAGAATTGGAGTAAATCCTGTGGATCTATATTTTGCTGTGCACAATCTTTCTAGAATCAGGATGCCTTTTATTAGGTTGTAGTCTTATAGATTTACTTCTTCATAGCCATATGCAACAAACAGATTATGAAAATCCAGATTTTTCAAGTTAGGAATTTTTCTCTCCAGATCAAACATCAATACAGCCACTAAAATGCACCTCTTAATTCATAAGGAATTATAAAAAATGTTAGGAGATTATGATGCAAGCAGCAAAAGTAAAATTTAAATGCTGGATAACATTTTAATTCTTTTCCCCATTTTAACTGCTTTGCTTAAGACTTAAGATCATGAAAGTACTATACTAAAAAGGTTCTTCAATAAATAGAAACAAATGAGCTTTTCCCTACCACGGAATTACTTAAAATCAGTCCTTCTTGTGAAGCTAATCCCCCGACAGATAACACTGTGAATTCCCCCCTCCCCTTCCTACACACTCACAGATGGGTTGCAACAGAAAGATGACAAATGAGTTGTGTTTGGCTGGATTAATGGGTATTATCATGTTAATGGATGTTTATGGTGCAGTTTGGGAGGTTCATGTGGTTTTCAAAAAGTGTTGGTGTTCTGGGTAGCTGCAGCCTGTGCACGTGTGAGTGCGTGTATGCATTATTAGCCACCTTTTTATGCATATTGTACTTTTTTGGTCTCCTTAATGGGTCACAGCTAAACTGAGTGTGGAAGTGCTGGCCTTATGCTCTTTCACCATGCCATCAAGAGTGACATGCAAAATACAAGTGTCTGAGACTTGTCTTTCCACAGTCCCTGTGAATGCAGGTGCCTCATAATCCTGGGTCTACTTTGTTGCAATCAGTTTTAAAATCTGACATATTGATCAGGAGTTTAGCTTGAGTAACTACTGCACATCTATCAACTCCAGTTGCCAATGTCAAGTCAAATTTGTTGGCAAGGTGGTCTTACAGCCAACCAGGGCAATTCCTGCCACCCCCATGAACTGATGCTCGGGGCCTCATTTGGCAAGGACAGCATGTATTGCAGCAACAGGGCATGGGATTAAGGTGCCAGGTGGGGCAGACCCTCAGGAAAATGTCTCACCAAAGACCAGGATGTGAGAAAATCTGCTGTTTAAGCAAAAATATAAAATGACTCCGAAATAAATAAGCTTTTTATCTGGATTTTTAAAATGGAGGTGGGGGTGTTGTAGGGAAGTAAAATGTTGTGGTTGTGGGGTTTTTAGTTTAGTTTTTTGTGAGCTTGTGGTCGAGGGTTTTTTTCCATTCAAAGTTTCTTATTCTGTGAAAAGATGAACCTTCTTTCTCTCATTTGCTTCTGTCCACAAGGCTAGTTTTCCTCTTACTTTCAGGATATAGGCTTTAAATTGAGCTGATAGGCTTCTCTCATACGGAACATATACATATATGTATACATAAAGGAATACATATGTCAGACACTTGTGTGTAAACTTCTGTTTAAAAACCCTAAATGCTCATTTGAATGCTGAAATGCATCATTTGCATGCAATATTGACAGAGTTGTTTGCATAAACATATAGTTGTGTTGACACTCAATTTTTGTCTGAAAAGAACAGGTATTTAAAATCTGGAATTTCCATGAAATACTCTAAAAAAATAGTAGAACCTCCATCAATTAATACATTTATTGACTAAGACTGCATAAAAAATTATAAAGCTCTGAGGTACAATAAGAATGCAGGAAATATACTGGCTCATCTAATTTATATCATTTCTGTGAGTTTTTTTCTAAATTTTGGGAAGTCAGATTTTCCTTTCAGAATACTATAATTTTGGAATGAAGACAGTGAAAATGATCTTCTGAAATCAGTACCAGAGGGGATTTTAATGTACTGAAATAATGCATGCCATTTATTTGGTATTCCTCCACCATCCAGTATAAAATAATTCCTTCATGTCTTTTCTTTCCTTAAAAATTCACCAAGCGTATGTGGACCTCACAGATGCAGCTTTAATTGAAAGTAATGTCAAAAACAGTGTTTTGATCTGTTTCCTTTCTTTTGACATTTTCTGTTTTTGGAATGTGTTGAGTCTGTACGACCATTCTCTGTTCAGAAATTCATCTGGAAATTTACATATTTTAAAGGCTTCTTGCTCTATAATACAGCTGAGCATAATAGTGCAAGCTACACAGAAATTGAGGTGTGAAAGAGAAATTTCCCAATTTCAGTCCTTAGCTGAAATATAAAAACAATTCTTCACCATCTGGGATTTACTGTGCAAGTCTTTATTCTGGGTAGGTTTGCTAGAGGGATAAAGTTCATATGATCCAGTAATGGATAGTCTGTAGCTGGCTTTAAAAAAAAATTGTACATTCATTAATTTACAGCACTATCTTTGAGATGCACAGAAATGTTCATACATTGAGAAACATACTGGAATACATTAAAACCAAGTGAACCTCTAAATTTGTGAAATCCAATAAATTACATATTATTCTATGGGATGATAAAGTCTGTCTCCAACCAAGTAAGCAATGTTCCTGATATGGAAAAGTGTAAATACCACAGGAAATATTATATATCAAGGATGCTTAACATTTTACTAGATCATGCCCCAAGAGAAAGAAAGACAAAAGAAAAATAAAGTAAGATAGACATTCATAAAGCCTGTCCTTTTTTTGTTTACTCCCTGCCTGAACAAATAGAATCAAGACAGGTCTTAGTCTTGAAAAAGGTTGTTAACTGTAAATAATTTTTCTTCCAACTAATTGTGAAACCACGTACTGTTAAAAATAAATTGAATCTAAAATCAGGGTACACGTACTCTGGCATTCAAAGGCAGGACTAATTCTGACATTCAGTACCAGATGTTGTGGCTGGGAGCACCTTTCAGACTGTGCTGGACTATATATTCTGCAATAAAACTGCAACAGCAGGTATGTACAGTAGCCAGATCATGTTGATGTTGTCCACTTTTATTACCCACATTCATCCCTTGCTTGCAGTTACAGAGCTAAAAAGGATGGGAAGGGGACAGGCTTGCTAGCAGCTAAAATCTCAAACTAGTCAAAACTGTGAAATAAAGCACTTCTGACAACAGCTACTTTGCGCAGTCCACCTATAGGGATTACATAAACAATTTGAAATCTCTACCTTCAGGAGGAATAGAACCTGTATACAAAACTCTATAGAAATAACTTGAGCTAGAAGTGCTAAGCATTAAAAAAAAGTAGTAGCACAAGCCTGTGTACACAAGTATCAATTTTTTACATGCATGTGTTTTGGTAAATACAGGCACAGGGCTCAGTTCCTCCTGCCTCTGAGTTCAGATGATGAAGGACATGTCACAATACCTTGCGCACAGATCCAAACTCTTAACACCCAGACACTGTAGGTGCAAGATTAATCCATAATGAGGGGGACAGGTTGGGGATCAGGAGTCCAAGGATATAACTTGCTCTCTGGCCCAGCAGCCTAAACTACAATACAGAAAGTGCCTCAATCTCTCTGATCCTGCTTCTCACTTTGAACACACTGACAGCTATGCTTCCTTACTTCATTGGGCGGCGGTGTTGGGAAAAAGCTATTTCTTACTGCTCAGCCTACTTTGGGCTGACCAAGAATATTTGAAAATCTAGTTGAAGTAAGTTATTGTTCAGATCAAAGAGCCATGGGAGGCAGTGAGAAATATTAATGTTGTGATGGTTAATTAGGTGCTTTTTCAAAATTGCAGCTTTCAATTTTGTATTTTGCAGTAGTGTTTTCAGTACTATTACATTTACAAGTTTAAGCATGCAAAGCAAAAAAAAATATTTCTGAGGTAAGTATTCTGTTTAATATGCTTTTTTTTCCATCTCTTTTAGTGGGGGGTGAAGGGGGAATAAACTTCCTTTGAATCAAGCTAAATAATTTGCCCATTCACTAAATAGAAAATATCCATATTATTCAGGGTATATATACATACACTGCACAGTGCAAGGGAATCTCTCAGTAAGATGGTGAGTACCAGATAAGATTTCAAAAAGTTGTAGCACCTTTTGGCTCTTTCTTTGAGACAGCTGCAACATCTGAGATTAAAGATTGGCTTTGTTTTCTAGGTAGAAAAAATAGGCCAACTCAGTACACAGCATTTGTGTGACTTTACTTGCTTTCTTTAAAAAAAAAAACAACTTAGAAACACAGTATTTTACTTCCTGAGAAGTGTGTAAAGTGTCTCAGCTCTGTCCAGTGACTCCTTTTTGATTGTTATCACCATCTTGCTCCTTCTACACCACGAATCTGTGACATCTTCTGTGTGCCCTTAAACAAATTCTCCTCTGGTTTGAACCATTATGCTGTGCACCCTATCCCACCTGTGCTACAAGGACACAGCACTACAAAGGCTGGAATTCAGTGTGGTCTGCATTGAGAGGTAAAGGACCACAGAGGCTGGAATGGGTCTGGACTCCATGTGGGTTCCAGGTTGCAATGGGGCTCTGCAGAAGGACGGAGGCTTGGCACTTGTCTCATGCATCAGCACTGTGCCAGGTGTGAAGTTGTCTTCCTAGGGACCAGGGCTGCTTGTAATAAATTTGTTTACTTTATTTACAAAGCAGCATATTTCAGACCAGCAAGAACTAACACTGAGTGACATTGTGCACACGTACTGATAAACACATTGCATCCTTGCAATGCCTCTTTAGGAATGGTTTTCATGTGTAATAAGATGAGGCATATGTCAGAAAGATGACAACAGAATCCCATGATATTTTATATATGTTTTTAATAAAAAAGCAGAAGGTTTAATTTTACTGCTGTTCTGAGTTTCGGAGTGTGAGGTATTCTTCTGTTTTTCCTGATAAATAGGCCATTCAGAGTGTCTGCTTTACATCAGCTCCCATGATTTTGACTGCAGCCACCCTACACTTTGGCTTTGCTAGTGGCTCACCTTCCTACAGGTGGAGTTTGGCATCCTGAGTCTTAGGAATCCTTCTGCTCCACCTTGTGCCATGTGTGTGCCTGCATGCATGCCTGGGTGTGTAATAGAGAAGCACAATGCAGTGAAGGCAAAGGCACTACTGTGATCTGTGGGGTGTAGGCAAACCAAGCAGGCTTTAGGGAAAGCAGAGATTCCATCAACACACGTACGCTCTCCACCCGCTCTGTTTTTCCAGACAAGTGCTATTTTTCAATATTTTATTGTGCTAGCCATAGGAGAAATCTTGTAATAAAATCATATCGCTGTTTCATCCAAGGCAAGTTTGGATATTATCACAGTGATATACTTTGTCATAGATTTATTGTTAAGTTGTCGCATAATGTAGTTGAATAGAGTTATAACAATTGTACTCTAACAAAGTTTTAATATAAGATTGTGAAATTTTAACATGAAGTAGATTTCTACAATGACAGACCATTATTACCCTCAAACTTCCAATGACAAATCATATGACTGAGTGCAAAAAATGCAATTTAACAGCATTTGTTATTATCTGTACAGTTTTATTGTTGTCTTTTTATTATATTCATAATCTGAAAATAATGTAAAACAGATATATATGTCTGATCATGTAATGACCAATGGCATATTGTATCTTGTTTAGTAGGTGGTTGTCCTCTTGTCTTATTTGGGAATATATAGTTTAACAAGATCCTTACCATCATTTTCTTAACAGGGATAATAAACAGAACAATTCTGCATAAAAGCTCATATCAGCTTCTTTCATGCCTTTTCTTTTCAGAAGGCTGCCTAAGGGTTTAAGCAATTTAGTTGTCTGACCCGCATGCTTTCTCTGCAGTCTGCAGTTCTTTTGTTTAACATTAGTATGTGGGCAAACAGCATTCAGAGCTGTGCAGAGCTTATCAGCCTGTGCTCAGTTGACCAGAACCCCATTCTGTGTATCTAAGAGGGGCCATGTTTAATGCTTCACAGTAGGAGCATCTGCAGTTTCCAAAAATGACTTGTTTATCAGATAAACTCTGTCCTTGCACTGACACATAGTGGCTCTTCAATATCACACTCTCCTGTATTAGAACTGAGCAAAAAAAGGGTATGCACAATGAATAACAAGTAAAATTTATGCATATGGTATGGTGACACAGGTACCCTGTAACACCGGGCAGTTTCTTTGCATCAGCTCAGTAATTGCAGAGAGAAACTTCCTCATTACATTCCAAAAACATTGTACCTACTCATTCTCAATATATTTGTAGCAAATGTTCTGAAATCAGCAAATGTTAATTAATTTGCTTATTTTGCTTGGAATTTAATTAGAAGTAGCATGAGGGGTCTGTCTCCTATGGCATGGGCAGAGAGACTCAGAGCTAAGCTGAGGTGTGTGATGTGCCCATAAGTGTGGCAGCCTCTGATGGGAGAGCTGGGACTCTTGCTTTTGAGTTTACTGTGTTACCAAAGTATGCCTTCACAGCCCTCTCTCTGGTCTCTCTTCATGCTCTCTCCACTATACTGATTTTTTTTTCAGGAGATCAATTAGACCCCTGGGCACTAAAACCATAAATACATTCTTTTAAGAAGAATTTTATGTTTTTAATAAAGGTCTCACTAAATATTTTTAGATATCATAGAAGTTAGCCTTTGGTTTAGAAATAAAATGTTAATTAAAACAGCCTCATTTCAGACAAGGTAGAAACAGCAGCTTAGAGCTGGTATTTGAGACTCAAGATCCAGTGAGAGTGAAATGCTGTGAGCTCTTTTCAGAGAAGTGCAGCTGGTCTCTCAAATTCTCCATCCAACTAAATAAAGGAAATCTTGTAAAATAAGTTGACTTTGCAAGATTTCTGGACTTCTCTGGAGCCTTTCCTAAACATGTTGGTGGTATTTGACCAGTCACAGAAAGAGAGTAAGGGAGATGGAGTAAGAACAAGAGATTTGAATCCAAACCAATTCAGGCAAGCTTGTATTCTAGAATGATACCCTTGACTAATTATAATGATTTTATTATGTGAAATTGATATTACACTGCAAATGGCAATAGCCCAGAAGGAGCCTGATAAAATTAACACCCTCATCTGTACAATCAAGATTTTAGGTATAAAGATGAGAATACAGTAACTCTAGTAGCTTTTACACGCTCTAATACATACAAAGGCTCAAAGCTGAAATAGTATGCTGGGAACAGAGGCTTATACCAGAGGCTTTCACCTTTCTTTCCCTCCCCTCCCCCTTCTCATCAGCACATGCTGGCTGGTCAACTAGTCAGAGAAAAATTGTTAATGAGGGTTAAATGGAAGTTATCTATTAAATGTCATTCTAGGATCAAGACATTGGAGCTTTATTTTGAATGATGCCCATATTTTTTGTCTCCTTTTTTTTTTCCATTTTTGCCCTCCCCCACCTGAAAGAAAACATCCAGTGGATGCCTGGCAGCATCCTCTGATTGCTTGCTGTTTTCCTGACACTAAATCTACTGTGTCATATTCCTTGCATGGGCTGCAGATTTTGGCCTTTTCACCTGCTGTTTTGGTTGGCTTTAGATGCAAAGAGAAGAATATGAAAAGGAGAGGGGGAGGGAGGGAAGTTGGGAATGCTGGAGAAAAAAAAAAAGGCAAATGTTTTTAGCGCCTTCATCTAGACATGTGTCCCCTCACTCTGTGACATGGCTGCTCCAATGTTGCCATGGTGAGGATTTCTAATCATCCCTACACATGACAGGCTCCTATTTGTCTGCACTCCCTTGGGTGTAAATTTCTAGGCTTAAAAAAAAAAATCCATGTGAGCGTATCATCCGCCGTGCAGATGTTTCACTGCTTTAGAATATCAGGCAGCTGCTTGTGCCACCGTCGACAGCTAATTGGAGACTGCATCGCAGGAACAGAGGCGTAATTATGGCATAAATACACATCCTCTGGTGCATCATTGTATCTCTATTAACAGAAAATTTTAAACAGTGTTCAGAGTGTAATTAGTGTAGTTGATAAAGTTGTAAAACATGTAAATAAGGGAAATAGCAGGTACGTGGCCAATCCACTACCCAGCACTAGGGGATGCAGATTATTGCCTATTTAGAAATAATTAGCAAAGCTGCATTAGCAAAGCCTGTGTCCAACAGAAGCAATGCAAACATTTATTCTGGTAACAGCTCTTTCTGTGCTAGCCATGAAAATCTACTAATATTGGTAATTTAGCCCTCATTACAGAGGATAAAGCATGAAAAGAGCTCAGACATGAAATATGACAAGTAATATTAATTTTTATTCCAGAGGAAAGGATGCTTTCTCGGGTTGCATGCTGATTTCTCGGCAGGGTCTCAGTAGTGTGTGAGCGAGCTGGTGGTTTAGGATGCAGCTCTGGAGCTGGCTCCCTGCTGGAGATATGCCCTGGGGTACCCGTGACAGGAGCTGATGAGGCATGCTGTGGTTAGTGCCCAGTCAAACCTTAGGTCACAGTTCAAAACGAGCACTCAGGCATTAAACTTCTCTCCTCATAGACTCAAGCCTTTAATTTTGTCCTCAGCCTCGCTCCTTGCCACCCCCAAATGATTTTGCCAAATCACCTGCTTGGCCCCCAGCTGTCCTCCCCAAAATGTGTGACACGCAGCTGTACCAGGCAAGCAGAGCTGAATCAGTGCGTACTTACTCTTCAGGTTCGTCTTGTGCCCCGGATGAGAAATGATTGCTCTCCCCTCCACTGTTTATGCTTTAGATTATGTTTCATGAAGAACATTACCCTGTGACCATAAAAATAAATGCCAAAATTTTGACTTTGCTTTACAGATGTATTTTCTAATGAAGAAAAATGTGAAAGCCTGGCTGGCACGGGAGACGTAGATAATTTTTTTTTTTTTTCAAACAAGAGGATGAGAAAGGCTGAATGTTCTGGAAATGGGGGAAAAAAAGTTGTGTTTTTTTTAACATCTCCGATTTCTTCTTTTTTTTTTTTTTTCCTTCTACTGGATGTCGAAACAGAATGAATAAAAAACTCCAGCTTTTAGTGTCGGCTAAGTTCTGCCGCATCCTTAATAAGTGTGCACGTGTGTGTTTACGAGAGAGAGAGGAAAGGGGGAACAGGAGAATTCTGCTTGACAAGTGCCAGTGTTTCAAAAAGAAGTCTAAGAAAGATGTTATCTCTGGCTCAGGCAAATAAATTTCCCCACTTAGCCAGTGTTTCCTGAACATTTTCAGAATTCAGCTCTCACCACAGACTGCATAAAATCCTGCCAAATAAGGACTGAATTTCATGTAATACAATACTTAAGAAAAAGAGAAAGAAGAGAGGGGAAACATGGAGATGAAAAGAAGCTGGACAAGCTACTATCTGAAGTATTAAAATGTAAAATCGGCTTTAGAACTGCAGCAAGGGGAAAAGCCTTTTACAGGTCCAAAGAGAACCTTGTGTATATTTTATCACCTACAATGACATGAAAATTGTGAAGATACTGAACTTGTTGATTGAAGAGGGTTTTTTTCCACGGTTTGGTGGAGATTCAGTACTCATCCCAACACCCTCTTTAGGTAAAAAAAACAAATTGAGAGAGGGAAGTTCAGTCAGCCTTTTGCCTGTTGTAGAGCAAAAAGCACACAAAAGCTCAGACAATACCCACCTCATCTGCACTAATGTAAGCATCCCATCGAGTTCTAGCATACTGAATTTTTATAGCCATAGCATATATTTTCTGTGTTTAAGATTTATGTAGCGATATGCAGATGTGCATTCCTCTGGCTCAAAAGAAGTACATGGTTTATGCATGCATACACTTTATGGGTAAGCTGTTTGGATGTGATCAGTATACCCTGTTAAATGCTCTGATCCTGTGGAGTTCATTGAGGTTTTTACCACAGACTTCCCTGGAAGAGCTGGTCCAGCTTCTGCTGCTTTTCATAATTCCAGCACTGTGTGGCTCTCTGTGAATCCTGCAGCATATTTGTAGGGCTGTATCCTCACAGAGATGATGTTGCAATGTTCGTGTATAACTGTGTGCATATAGGCACAAATGCAAATGTTTGGATATATGTGTATGTGTCTGCATGTGATTATGAATGTTTAATAGTAATAGATTTCATTGGCAATGTTATGGATCAGGAAAACCTGACAGTCTGCATGTCAACACCTATTTCTATATGTATAATGCATACATATATCATAGGCATACACATTACATAAAAGAGTAATTTTTAATTTATACTCTAAGTTAATGTTACCTAAAAAAAATTTAAAAACACCCAAAATCAAAACCCTTTCAATTCCCTCCTTCAACTTCACTCCCATTATTTATCACAGTATATTGTTTGGATGCATTTTTCCAGTGTTTGGTTGTTTGTTTGATTTTTTTTTCTGATCCCACTGGACTGCCTTCAGAAGTCTTTTATAGCCCATCCATTAGAAAAAGGAGAGAATTATCTCCTACATCAGAAAAAGCCATCTCTTTTCCCTCTTTCCTCTTTCCCTTCAAATTACGTAAGTAAAGTGCACATTGTTGAATGTTGAAGCTGAATGAATTACGCTATTGCAAGTAAATCAGGAGAACAATCTGGACATTGGGTGTATAGGGAGAGGTGTTTGGAGATGAACAGAGTAAGGTAGGCTTCTGTAGGTACATTATGCACAAGGTGGTCCTGAAATGGTTTTATTCAACTAGTAGTTCTTTACAGGGCAACAGAGCCATTGCTTATTCTTTGCTATAGAAAATAACCTCTCAGGTCACCAGTAACTGGAAGCAATTTCATTGTTTGTTGTTTTTCCTCAGTTTAAATACTTGTATGCTATAGCTTAATATTAATAAAGATTTTGGTGTTATAATACTTTGGCAACCTTTGTAATTGACGAGCACTATAATATCAGTTTGAAATAAAAACATATTAACTTATATATTCTGACCAAATCAGATAAAGGTCACATTTAATATCATCCCTATGGTCCAAATTTACTCCTGTGTAAATTAGAGTAACTCCATTAAAGCCAACTTGAGTTGCTATCTATCACACTAGACTAATAAGAAAAATGAGCGTTAATGTATATGGCACTTCTTTTGCACTAAGCAGTGTGTGTACTGTGATAGAAAGCCATCTTTTTCATTTTATCTTTGTAGGAATGTGTCCCACAGCAACTATGCGAGTTTTGACTGAAGAATAGCAGAAGTACCCATCTTGATGCACTGCTTGCTTTCTGCATATCAGGGGACACCTGAAGAGGTTGTATTAGGGGTGCAAAGTAGCAGGGGTTGGTTAAAAAACCCTGATTTGTAGTGAATTAAAGTCAATTAATTAATTGGGTCAGTAGGAAACTAAAATCAGAGCTGGGTCTGGAGGCTGAAGGAATTTGAACCCTGTAGATACTGGGTGATTTACAAAAGAATTACTAGCACTTCACCGTATCATCCCAAAGCCCATTCAGTTTGGAGATCAGTGATTTCGTGAAAAACCACTATCAGAAGAGAGGATGGGTGGGAAAAGCAACGAAAAGAAAAAGCAGTTGTGCTGTTCCACAGCACACAGATCTCTCCTAACTGTTCACCTGTTTTCTGCTCATTTATACTATTTCTGTGTTATTGGTGGGTAGGTATTGAAATGAAATGCTTTAACCATGATGTATCTTAAAAATAAAGGAGATAATGAGTTGAAACTTATGATTAATTTTCCTTTGAAGTTATTTGACTTCTTCTCTCAGTCCTTTTCCTGCATATATTTTCAAGGGGGTAAAGCACATCAGGGGAGGGAATGCGCAGCAGGAGCGGCTGCGGCTCACAGCAGCAAAGTTGCCATTAGCAAGTAGCGTAGCCTGGTAAGAACAGACCTGTGGAGTGAAATTGTTGATGCTGAAGACATGACTTTCTGTAGTGTATACCCTCAAAGTTTTTAATATGTGCTACTTCTCATCTGCTTTGTGAACCAAACATCCAGCAGGAGTAGGAACAGAGAGGTGTGTGCTGCCAGTTTTCTTGGAAAGCTGCATGGGTATTGTTAGACTTCTTCATGGTGCAAACTGAAATGCAGTAAGTGGAGAAGTTAGGAGATTCACTTCAGAAGCACATTCCTGCTCTGAGCTAAAGTATTGGTATGGATGTCCCCTATGCCTGGAGGTCTCTGCTACTGTCAGCTCTAGTACATTCACCGTGCTTCAGCAAATGTAATGTTTTCCAGCCTCTGAATAATCGCTGTTTCTAGGAGTATATTCTTTTGCCAGTAGCTTGGATATCCTGGTAAGGGTAGGTGAGCCACTGCAAAAGCTTTTGGAAGGAATTCAAACCATTCATGATCCTGAATAGATATGTTTCCATCTTGGTTTAACTTTGCTGTCCTAGTAAGAAAAAATAGGATAAATCAATGAAAAGGGCAGAAATAAAAATCATATATTCCTGAAATATTATTGGAAAGAACAGTCTTCTATATCACTGTAAGTATTTAAGGCAACTCAACAACCACTGAACATGGGAAAACCAAGTTTTTTAAGAAACTAGTCCTGAATTCCTTTGCTACAGAGAAAGCAGCTTTGTTTCGTATGGATAAGAGGTACACCACCAGAGAAAAAGAGGGCACTTGATTGTAGTAGCAAGGTCAGTGGTTCAGTCATGAGGGGGCTCTAGAGCATTTGTTACTGTTATTGTACTGGTACGTTCCTCCCACATTGACAGGTTTGCTTGCTAGCATAGGCAACATCAATATTAATTCTGTAAATGTTTATCTCATGTAATGTATATGATTAAGACTTGTTTGGATGTTCTGTGCTGATTAAACCGAGACCTTTCTATGCCAACAGCCCTGTGGCATTGAGTTACTGTGAGAAAAACAACGTGTGACAACGTTCGGGGAACACAGCTGAGCGTACATACTTTGTCTAGTTTTCTCGAATTCTCTGTATTTTTGTTGCCACTGATAGAGCCACATACAAAACCAGATTTGAATTATCAAATGTCAATAGTATACTTTCACTTACTGAGTCTGTAAGCGACATGCCATTTATGGCATCCTTGGAATAATGTCTATTTCCTTAACTTACACATTCTGTGAGGTGGTAGATGTTTCTCCCTTGTCTAGTAGCATTAAAATTGCACTTTTAGATTCATGTGACAAATGCTGTGAAATGCTACTTTAGTCAAGTTTCACTTTATGTTGAAAATAGTGGATGGAATTCACAGGTTCCTCAAAATATTAGCTCTTAGGTGTCTTGGTAAATGAATACTGCACTTCTTGGACCAGGCTCACTCTTTGTAAAAGTGTTCATTGAAATTGATGAGAACTGACCTTGATTTCATGGCATAGTCATTACCCTCTGGTAATCTAGAGATGTGAAAGGAATCGGGAGGAAGGAAATGTTTCCCACTATTATACATGTCACACAGCTGCAGCATACATGAATCAGTAGCAAGAAAAACATTTTACTGCTTGCCTGCTGAAGTGATATAAATTGGTTTCACCCTTTTTTCCAAACAAGTCATGAAGAGGCATGACCATCAGGTACGATGAAGACCAGTTGTTCTCAGATGCTCTTAGTCTATGCAAATGTTTTGTTGTTCAACTAAACCATTACCATAAACTAATTCTTCACATTTTGGAGCTCTTCTTTGGAGAGGAATTAGTTACTTCAGTTTGAAGAAGACCATGCAATGAGAGTGAAGGGGAAATTTTGAGCCCTACGCCTTAGTCTGGCTTGTGGTCTGGGTCTTAATTTATTTATCTGCAGGACTTGCACTTCTCAGATATTTAGTGTTTGTCAAGCATATTGAAATCTTTAGGCTTGAAAGCAAAGTATGACTGAAAATTCGTTATTATTCTTATTACGATTGCTATTATTATTATTCAGGTTTCACAAAGTTAAGTGTGTCAATTTTGGAGGGTTTATTATCTTTTATGGATCATGTTTTCACAAGTAAATTCTAGCTTTTGGTTTTTCACTCTTTAGTTACAAATAGTACCTACTATCCTGCATTAGCTACAACCTTTAGAAAAATAACCAATCAACTTATTCACCTCAACAGTTGCTGTACATGTCTGATTTTTATTTACCTGTCTGTTTTGCAAAACACACTCTGTGTGTGTGTGTGTGTGTGTGTGTGTGTGTGTGTGTGTGTGTGTGTGTATTTTCAGCAACTGCAAATTTTTATTTAGTGATGTGGACAAACTACCCTGCACTGTGGGTCATAGGTAAAGAAGGTAAAATCACAAAGCATGGTAATGCCAGGTACTGTATGGGTAGGTATGAGTCCACTCTTTAATTTAAACTCCCCAAGTCTTTGATTTTTACTGGCTATGAGAGCTCTTGTGTGTCTGTCTGTCTATCTCCCACTGTGTGCTGTAACTTGGGCAGCCACTGAAGCTGACTCTGGGATTATAGCTGGTGTTTTAAGACCCATTGTAACAGAAACTGTAAGATCAGCAGAGTAAAATAACTATATCTCTTCAAACGGCTTTTCATGTTTACTGTTGAGGTTGTTTTCCTTGGAGAGTTCATATTAAACTTTGCCTGTAAGAAATTCAGACTTGCTTAATATTATTGCAGCTCTGCTTTCAGAAAAGCTGTGCTGTATCTGTTCATGATGCTGGGCTTGTAGCACCAGGCATTCTTTTCCTGGTTCTGCATCTGTTCGTGGCTTCATGTTCTATCCAAAGTAAAAGTCTCTTAACAGTCACCAAAGGGCCTGGTATTAATTTGGCCATTACAACAGGTAGTCACATAATATAGCAGAACTAATATAAGGGAACTTTTCACAGAAGCTGAAATTTTACTGCGTGTTAGGACAGGTGATTTAGGTTAGCTTGTGCCTGTTAGGATGGGTTACATTGAAACAGTAATCTAACCCCGAAACAGTTCCTTTCATCTACAGGATCCCAGAGTGCTATGCAAACCTAGCAAATTGGTATGAAAAACTGTATGGTGAACACTTCATACATGCGTGGAGTGAAATGCAGCAGCTGTTCAACAGCATACAGTAATATTCCCAAACTCTTTAGAGAAGCAGTGATGAATGCTAAAAAAATCAAAGACAGATTTTTTCAAAACTGGGTGTGTTAAAGTTATCTGCTAAAATACCTTTTTGGCAGCTAAATCCCAGTAGGGCCTGGATTTCACAGGTGAAGGGGGCTGGCATTTACCCTGAAATCCATAAGAGCTTCAGGAAGATCAGTATTTCAGAGAAAAAACAGGATCTGAGCATCCTGAAATTCTGATCTCTACACTGCTAATAACCTTTAACATGACATAATATTCTTCATAAGATAATTCAGATAACACATTCTGAAAGTTTTAACCTTTTTGTGAAGTTAGCATGCTCTTTCATGCCTTTATGGAATTCTTATTAACACTGAAAGCAGCTTTGCCCCAGAAAATATAGGAGCTACAAAAATCCCCTTGGAACATGGTTTCACAGGGCTCCCACTTGAAGGGAAGGATGATAATGTGGAAGAAAAGCATATTTTTCTTCCCAGATTAAATCACATTATGGAATAATAACACCACTTTCTTTGGTAGTTTGGTTTGATATTGAAAAAAGTGAAATGGTGTGAGGAAATAAAAGTCCATGTTTGTTACCTATTCTCACCAGAGCTGGTGATTCCTCTGACACCAGGGTTACACAGTGATTTCAACTTGCAGAATAGATGGGGCTGTTCTCTGCTCTTCCTGAGGGGTTTTGAATGATCTCCAGTGTCACAAAAAAAAAAAAAAAAAAAAAAAAAAAAAGCCATAGCCATAGGTATAGGTTATTTTCTCTTTACTGTTGACATCCCAGTTTGAATCCTAGAGGGAAAGAAATTTTTCACTTTATTAGTTAGGCAGGGAAAGAAATTTAATATAAGATCTGCTTTGTCTAGATGAAGGACTTCTACCAGTGTCCTCTTTCATTACAACATTTTCTAAGTCTAACCTGCTTTTTCAAGACTCCCTAAAAGTTCCTAAAAACTTAGTATTTTGGAAATAGCATGTCAAACTTTGCTTTCCACTTAAAGCATTTTTGTTTAGTTAAATATTGTATCATTCTTTTAAAAAAGTTGTCATTTCTGTTTCAGCAGAGGAAATAATTTCATCCTTCTTAAAAAAAACCTGCTGTCATTTCTGTTTCAGCAGAAGAAATTTGTTCGTCAGTTCAGCCCGAACCCAGGAGTAATTCTGTCTCCCCCAACTGAAGGGAGAGCTGAACTCCCTCAGCCCCTCTTCTAGAAGCACATCTTGGCAGGATCCCACAGTTTTAGGTCTCAAAGAGTCTGAGTTCCTCACCTGCGAACGGGAGGCCGTGCATGAAGGAGCACAGCTCTGGTGTGCAGGGGGAGAAAGGGAATGTACTGGGCTGCTGGGAGCTGTTCGTCGCAAAGTTTAGCTGTCTCTGCCTGACTAATGATAACTAAGGGACGGAGTCTAATCTGAAATGTGCACTGGTGTGTGTCTTGAAAAATACACTACAAGGAAGGAGTGCATTTATCAATATATTCTTTTCTGCTTGCCCTATTTTCGGTCCATGTCCAGCTTACTTTGTGAAAATATTTAACTAATAAAGACCTGAATATAATTAGTCTGGAATTAGCAAAATAGTTACAAAGTAAGGGGTCAGTTAATGGTCTGGTTTACTGATTTATCTTCCTACAAAATCAATTTTGAGCTCTCCTTATTAACAAAATGTTCACTTGTAATCAGTAGTAACTAGTGCCAGCAGTACAGTTGTTGAGAGACTATTTTGCAGGCAAAGATAAGCTGTAAACATAAGAAATATTATAGCACTTTGATGTAAATAAAATTTTCCCTTAATAATTGATTAGTGGATGATGAGAGAGATACACCTTACACATTAAATATTATGACTGGCATAGCAGTTAAGTTCACTTGTGTCAATATATCACATATCACTTAATTTTTCAGTCAGTTAGTATCTTCAGAAAGAACTTTCTGTGTGCCAGAATAATTAATAATCCTCTTTGAAGCATTTTAGCACAATATTTAATAGCAAAGGAAACTCTCAAAGTAGCATTATGTGTATTTCTACATGTGTGTCTCGGTTTAGCTTTATGTAAAAAATTCAGATGTCTGACATTTATAACACTGTAAAATATTTTGTCATATTTGGGATGGGACATACTTTGGAAAACATTTTGTCACCCAGAAATTCCACGGTTATTCTTGGAGAATATTAAAACACAGGCTTTATTCTCAAGCCTGGGAGAGTGTCATCCTGACCTCTGTTTACTGCTATTAAGCATAGAAGATTTACTTTGAAGCATTCATTTAAGGAAGTGAGTTATTATTCCTTTGCCTGACCTTAGCCTATGGAGTATATATCATGAGGTTCCATAAGATCATCATGCACGAGAAAATTGGTCTAGCAAAAGATATATTTAAAAACAATCTTAAAATATTTCAAAAAAATCGGGATGAAGCACTAATTCTTATGTGCCTATTACCTGTCTGTTCAATAAGCATCTATATATGCTGAAAAAAATATGTATTTAAAACTTGCCTTTTGATATATAGTAATCCCTAATACAAATACCTTGAAACAAATCTTGTTGAAGTTAACATTATGTGAGCTACTGCTTATATTTATTACTGGGAAAACATTATTTTGAAAAGCATATGAAAAAAATAGTTTTCAAGCTGTTTCCTTAATGAACTGGAAATAGTAACCCTGTCAAATGTAATACAAAAATAGTGTTATAAGCCTATGGCATCTATTTATTACTGGAGAACAAAAGCCTTCATCCATTTCCTTTAGAGAATGACATTTTTGTAATTCGCTGCCCATTTCATTTGTTCTAAAAGGACTTCTTATGTTGACAAATATCCCACCGAAATGGCTTCTGATGCTTGATAGGATAATGTGCAGCCCCTTAGGACAAGGGCAAAGGCAGCAAACTTATCATCCTTTAGTTTAGCTTAGTATGGGTCAGTAACAGCGCCAGGGGTGACAGAAGATGTTAAAGTGTGGGAAGCAAGAACTAAGAGCTGTAGGAGGGTAGTTTTTATAGTTTATCCTTTCTTTCACCATGACGCTGCAGAGACAGCTTGAATCACATTGTTGATTTGGTTCACTGCACGCCACACTAACTGCTCCAGTAGGAGGGAAAAAAACACTTACGGGTCATTTTCCCCAATAGTGTGTGACATTTCAGCACTTATCCTATAGGAGGAGGAAACACATGTTTAATATTTTAGCTTGAAGTTTGTATTTTAAAGATGCATTATCACACTTGGAGGTCTGGTGTGATAAATTTGAAGATTATTGTAGTATTACCAATGTGAGGATTTTGGAGGAGAAAGTGTTCTGCATGTTTAATTGTCCTCTACACTTTGTTCCAATTTTTTTTTTTTTTTTTTTCCCAGCAAGGCAGGGTAAGAATGAACATTTGTCTCCCATGGTGTGCACATTTGAAAACAACAAACTAAACTTTAAAACCATAATGATGTCTTTCATTCATCAACAGCTGAAATCCATTTTGGAAGTGTCATTTTAGAAATGTGTTTAACAGAGTTAGGTCTTCCTCAGTGGTGGATGATTGCTTCTCAGTCATAGATCTTGTAAACTTTGTGCTGATCTAGCGAGACATTTCACGCAATGATTTTCTGCTAAAGCCAATTGGAGTGACTGAACATAATGAGCAAAATCATGTCCTCTTTCTAAAAGTTACAGCTAGTCTTACACTAACTAGCCTGCTTACTCCTGCAAAATATTTTCCTGCTGTCACATTCCTTAGTTTCTATTTGGCAAATTGAAATAATAAAAATCATACTTTTATTCCCTGATTAAAAGAGGAGTCATCACAAACTATATCCAAATGCAATTATATCCATAAGAAAAATCTCATACTCCTGTAAATCGATTCTGATTGCATTGGATGAGGATATAAAGTGCCATGAACCCAAATGGCTTGAGTTCAAACCAGATTTTTGTGCTCTGGTTTGCAGACATTAGATGAAAGCCAGTCTCATCCAGTTTACTCATCAGGTCAAATGTATTTCACTAAAATGAAGAAAAAAAAAAAAAAATGAAGAAAAAAAAAAAAAAAAGAAAGAAAGAAAAAAAAAGGATGACTGTAACTAACTCTAACAAACATTTTACAAACATGGACACTTTTGGAGCTTTTTTCCAGTGTAGTTTTTTTCAATTGCCTCTCTAGATTTTTTCAGAGATAACTTGAACTATGGCAGGATGCAGACTCCTGTCAAAATAACTGGAGCTCCTCCTGGAGGGTTGGGACTTGAGATGGTCTCTAATTAAATATAGTTTAGGTTTGTATCAGGAGTACTTCTGATAGTGAGATGTAGGTTTCTAAATCACAAACCAGATGATTTATATTAACTCTTTTATTTTTTTAATGGCTTTTTGCTGAAGGGAAGAAGTTTTGATAACTCAGTCATTGGGGTGGAGGGAACCTCGTATTTAATTTATTTTTTTTTTCACAGAACTTCTGCTGTTGCAGAGCAAAATTGAGGTAACACTGTAACCCATAAATCCAAGGTTTAGACTATGGCTTTGTGAATACTTTGTACTATTGTAATAAACCTTTCATAAGAACAACAAATTATTTTTATATTTCTACTGCAAGAAATATATTTCTTCAAAAGGTCTGCCACTAACCATTCTGTAAGCGCTGCCCTGGAGTACAGCTTGCAAATGCTCCTTGCCTGCACCAGACACACCCACTACATATTAATTACAGAAGCTGTCTTTGCTGCAATAGCCTTTCTAGTTGGATCAGACCTGTTTTACAAAGAAAGTGGAATAATTTGTTGGTGTAATGTATGATCTGAATTAATGTATTTTTAAGAATCAAATTATCCTGATGTGAGAGCCTCTAAAGGGACTGATATAGTGAAGAAGGACTGAAAGTTTTGACATGGTTTAATGAGCTGTATGCTAACTCCACCTGAGTAATTAACAGGCTTGACAGTCCTTTTGAACAGTGATATTCTCTGTAAGGATGTTTAATGCTCTAAGTATCAGCAGTGCAAAAACCAAGACAGAGGCAGATCTGACTAGGGATTTTTTTGTCAAAGGAGTTTTGACTACTTTTTTTTTTTTTTTCACTTTATAAATGATTAAGGCAAATAAGCAGTGGCTAATTTTTCAGTAGTTCTGTTGTTGAGTGTGCAGTTACATGCTGCATTCTCACAAGTTGTAGAGATATCATCTTGCCATTCCTACATATAAAAATATGGATGCAAAGTAGCCCCATCTAACATATGCAAACACTCTTCAGTGAGTAAAAGATAAATGATTCTGTGTCAAGTAATTTCAATACATTCTTTACTGTAATTGTTAATATGTGCTAACATGCATATCATCTTATAAATCATTCTTTCAGAATTAAAAGAAATTGTTTTGTACCCAGAAACAATGGGATGATAATATGATTAAATGCAGAAGCCTAAGTACTATGAATTTTTTTCTCAACCAAAGCAATACCCTGAAATGGCAGAGCAAAAATAACGTAGGGAAATTACTAACATATTCCAAACTTGGACAGACCGTTAACAACTGACCAATGTCAAAGACCAGTCCCTCAAAACCGCCCGTCTTCTAGGCAGTGTAGTCTTTGCCAGCTCTTTTCCATGCCAATGAAAGAGGAGGTGAAGAAAGGTGAAGCCTCTCAGCTGCATAAGATATAGACATAAACATTAAAAAGTACCTTTAATTTTTCCCCTAGACTTTCTCTTATTTTTCTCTTTTTCCTTGATTTTTTAAATCTGAAATTCTTGAATAGTTGTATCATAGAACATGTAAATCTGTACATGTTGATGGCTGTACGTTTTCTGCGAAACAGATTTTACTCCTTACTATGCCTGTCACTGGTTTAAGCAATCTGTGTGTAATTGATTTCTTCAGTAAAACAGATAACATTTGCTTAAAGCTCCTCTGATGGCTTTACAGCCTCTACATTAGCAATAGCACTTCCATTTCCATTGGCATTCTGGCAAAATATAATTATTATATATCCATCACAGACAAAAAGGCGAAAAAAGTAGCAGAGAGAATCAGTGCTGCATTTTTCCTGAGTTCAGCACTGCCCAAGCATCAGATTATTCAGCTCTTACTGTGGTCACACTAAATGACTGCTAATGCTGTCTCTCTCCCTGGCCCCATTCCATATAGTTTTCTATTTACTGATTTGATATCAGAACCAATGATATTTGTGACTCAGAAATAAATAGGGCTTTAATTGCCTTGCAGGTAAATTGACTTATTTTTAACTTCAGCAGAAACTTTTCTCTAGCCATAAATAAATAAGGAAAACAGGATTTATTTTGTACAGTATAAAATAATGACTTTTACATGATCTACTTCAGATAATTAAAGCAAAACAGAATATAAAACCATCCCTCAAGACAAAATGGTTTTGCCTGGAAAGGACATTAAAAAAGGGAAAATAAGACAGATGCATGGAGGAACTTAATTGTAGCATACAGAGAACACTCAAGGGACTGCAGTGTGGCCTCTCTCCTCTTTTCTACAGTGTTCTGTGGATTGCAATTAAGCGTCAGAGTAGTGGACAGTGGATGCTTCCTACTGAGAAAGGAAAGGCTGTACACTTGAATTTTTAAGTGGTTTTATTGTTATTATTTCCAAGGCAATCACTACAGTTTTCTAAAACAATTACCTTCCCTGATCTAGCACATATGAAGAAATAATATTTTCAGTTTCCAAGGATGAGCAGACATGTTTGAGGGATTTCAGTGATGAGAGAGGAGAGGTTGTAACAAACAGTGCACAAACTGCATTCTTGTTACTTGCAATGTACTAGATCTCAAAAAAGGAAAAAGTGGACTTTTCTCCCTCTCCCTTGGAAAACAGAAGTGAAAGAAAGTCTTCCCGTCTGATCCTCTTTCTGACCCTAAACAACAAACATATGAGTGATGAGTGAAGGTCATTCTCATCAGGCACAGAATAAAAAGCTCTTGAAAAGTATTACTGAGCCGAATTCCATCTGAGTTGAATCAAGGAAAGGACAGAAATGCATGCTCAACTTGGGCACACTCATCATGGGTATAAATGATTTTCTGGATTGGTGCCAGAGTGCTCAACACCTACAAGATCTGTCCTCAGGTGAATACCCAGAGGTGATCACCTGAAAATGAATTCTGCTTTATAGCCCCCTGCCAGCATCTTGGCAAGTTCCTGCTGCTGGGTGCCCCCAGCCAAGGTCTCCCTTGTCACCCTGGGTGTGTGCACACAGGCCAGTGCTCAAGGCAGGTAGGACGTAGCTGTTCTCTCTGTGTGTATGATATGCCAAAAATAAATATTTGCAGCTCAGGGAATATCCTGGTAAAATACTTTCACTTCTCTCCCTGCTTACTGTTTTTTTTGGGGGTTTTTGGTTTGTTTGTTTTTTTTTGGGGGGGAGGGTTTTGTTTTTTTTTTTGTTTTTGTTTTTTTTTTTTTTAATTTGACCTTTTTCATCTTGTGTATGTTTTAAATGAGATAAAACTGTGTGCTGAAAGCCCTAAAAGTGATTATTTACAGAATCCGAGATGTTAAGGGAGAGCGAAGGTTCCAAGTAAGCTAAATAAATCAGATGTGCAGAATGATAAAACAAAAAAGTAGTATGTTTCATACTGATGTGGCAAAACCAAAATTAAAATTGAGTTCCCAGCTGAGAACTGACTCTCCTGTGTGTCTAATAGATGCACTTTAAAGAAGAACTGCATTCCATTTTCACAGAACAAATATGTCTCATAAAAACACTGGGAGAAGTCACTGAGTTGGGAAAGATAGAGCCAGTTCTGCACATAACATTTTAGGTTTTGTCCCTTGCTTAATTATTTATCTGTTCATTCACAAAACGGTAGACAAATATCTACGCTTGTTAAAACATTAATACTTATATTTTAAATAGTAAATTGTTCTTGTCTTTCACTGAAAGATGGCTGATGTGGTTTGGTGTGATACAATTTTACATCTTAAATAGCTTCTCAGGGAAATGTTATAGGCTGGTTTGAAATGACAGTACTGAGGGTGTTTTTTTCCCCTTCAGCTTGCAGAAGGTGCTAAAACAGTGATCCTCAGCTGTGAGGATCTCAAAACCTCTTGCTCAGAATTAAGATTCATGGCAGTTTAGTAAGAGCAGAAAAGATCTCTGTGTGAGAGGCAGCTGATATTTTTCTCCCACCATAAATCTTGATTTCAAAACTCTGATTTCAGAAGTGGGAAAACTGAAGCCCAAAGAGCTTAAGGGGAAAACTTAAAAGCACTTATTTGGCCTAGATTCAACAGTGTTAAACTAGCTTAGATACTTGGGCACCTGAATATCACCAACTCTCAAAGACTTTCATATTACGAGCTCTGAAAAATTAGAATATGCAGATTTGATCATATTGCCCCTTTGGCAAGGAGTATTCAGGCTTCAAGTATGTGAGGGGGAAAAGATGGCCAAGATCTGATCCGAATGCATCTATGTAACTAAAGATGCATTTAAAAACTGATTTAATTATATCAGTTAAAAAACTTGGCTCTTAATTCATCTTGCTTCTATTGATTTAGCTACAAGCTGTAGTTTAGTGTGGAACCTGCTGTTTGGTCTGGAACTTGCCTGACTTCTCCCTGATTTTTAACAGATTGCAGAAATGGTGCCTCCTGGACCACTGTAGGCATTGCCCAAGAAGCCAGACAAGGCTTCCCTCTGCCTCCTTCTCCTTCTGCCTGAAATGTAAGAGGTTCTGGACTTGCCATCCCTTCATGGTTATGTCAGCCATCCTGAGACAGCAGCAGGCAATGTAGTGATTTTCTTTTTCTCCAGCAAAGGGAAGAAAATAGGGAGCATTTATTACAGATCTCACAAATCAGATGTCACTATTGCTGCTGCCAAAATGATCAAAATGTATACTTTTTAAAATATAGGGCACATCTACTCCTTGGAGGTTACAAGCCACACTGCAGAGCAATACAAATTCTTTGGGTGGCATGTGGCCCTTGTTTTGGTTTGGGCCTGGCACACTTCTTCACTTGAATGAACTTGCCTACCATTCACACACCTGCCTTGGCACTAACCAGGAGCAGCATCCCCAAATCAACAAAATGCTGCAGCTGGGAGCCCTCTGGGATAAAAATGTAGATAGGCCCTGTCTAACCTTTGTAACAGGTTTCTCATCCTTGCTCTGTGTGTTTTAAAGGCTGTGATAGAAATGGTGAATACTAGGGATCAATTCTTGTGGATGAATTGTAGTTTACATTGCCCACCATAAACTAAGACTCTTTTTTAGAGTGAGGATAAAATTGCAGTATCATATTCAAAAGCAACCTGGCAGTGTGCTCGCAAACGTACTTTTTACACTGCTTAAACTAGTTTTATTCTCCCTATTAGAAGACTCGCTAGGCTGGAACAATCAATGTGTACTTTTATCCACAGAGGCCATTTTATAATGGATAGCTGCTATCACATTTTTTACTCTTATCCGTAAATGGTTTACACAAGTCATAGATGAGGAAAGACATTTTGTGTATGTTTATTTGCACCTGATTCTCAGTGCTTAAGAAACACCTTTAATAGCATTTGTGGAGCAAAGCTGTCTCACTGCCTCTGGCTCCCTGCACCAGCAAGGGCTGTCGCTTTCCTTCTCAAAGATGGGAAAAGAGGTCAAAATAGACATGACAGCTTGTTTAAAGGAGACTTCAAATACGTTTAAGGTCATATTCTCCATTTTGATGGAGTTTTCTTGATTTTAAAAAAAACTTCTAATATTTCAAGGCTTCAGTATTTAGTTGCTGAATTCTTTCATAAGCCTACAACTGCTCCAGAAACATTTAACCTGGTCCTCCTCACCAAGAGTTCCAAGAACCATTTTTTCCCAGGCGTAGCTCCATTGGTCTGTGCAAAAGTCAAAAATATAAATACTTATGTTCAAGCTCAGTTCTTCCAGTGGGTCTGTAGAGGGTTAGCACTTACTTGTGGACAACCTGTGCAGTAAATAAAAGTTCTGGAAGTCTGAACATGGTGTGGCTCATCTCGTTCTTGGATCTACACCTGAAAGTTTCCAAGAGATACCTCAACTAGTAATGAATCTTTTGCCCTTTTCAACTAATTTTTAGAATAATCTCAGGTGCCTCTTCTCTCTTTCATCTCCTTTCTTCTTTTCAGAAATTAAAAGAGAAAATGGAGGGCTATTTGTTGTTCTCATACCTAACTGATAGAAAAAAAATGTAGCAGACTCATTAGGAAGAAAATTTATTTCTTTCAGGTTTTCTAGAAGAGAAAAATGTCTCATACCATTATCCTATTTAATTTTTAAGTGTAGCAAGGAACTTTTTATTTGTTATGTTTTTCCCTGGGCAAACTCTGAGAAATGCCTGTAATACTAAAAAAAGTTCTTAATGTTTTCTTGTCCTCCCTTTTATCACAAGCCTTATTACCCTCATTCACTTTTCAATTCCTCTTACCTATTATGTCATGTTTTTACAAAGCAGGGAATGACATGCAGTGTGGTGAGGGGGTTTGGTGTCTTGTCAAATTTGGCACTTAGCCTTCATAAGGAAAGAATGTTAATATTCAATAACAGTGACACAAGTTTGAAGTTTGGGAGTTCATCCACTTTTGAATTATTTCCATGGGGAGAGAAAAAAACCCCTCACAACTAGGGTATGGGGTTTTTTTCTGTGTTGTTCAGAGAAGTTGAGGGAATGAGGATTAGTTTTTACTCTTGTCATAAATCCAAAATGGCTGCAAGAATTTTCTCAAACTTTTTAAAAAATCACTTCGGCAACAAGTTAAAGTATGCTTTTTAATAGTAGCCATGTAATTTACTGAAAGAGGCTGACAACTGAATTGAGAAGTGGAATTAAATTTAAAAATGTGTTTGAGTGTGCTATCCTGCAATGGCAGGAAATTTTTTCATAGTGTATGTCCAATCTTTCACTTAAAAAGGCAACTAGTGTCGAACCTGCTATTTTCTTGATGAATGAAAACTGTTTTCTGCTGTTGAACTGATAATAGGCTTTTATTATACTAACATGAAGACATCTTCACCAAATCTATCAAGAATCCAGTATGTAAGTAGAGTATACAAGCTATCTACTGGCACTTTTCCCAGGAAACTGATTTATCTTTTCATCAACAAATAGCTACTGCTACTGCTTAATCGAGCAATATTTGTGAGATGTCATTTTAATGGGGGCATATTTGGTCAATGTCAAGTGACTTAAGTGATGTTTTAAGTAAGCAATTCCACACTGAGATTCCCACTGATCACTAAAATAGTGAGATATTTCAGCTTTGGTATTTCAAGATGGGAACTAATATTAAAGTGTAATATGGATTCAGCCATGCACTGATGCTCCAGTTCTCATTAACCTATACAATTTCTACCTTCTGTAAAAACTAGGGGAAAAAAAAGATCTTATGTTCCATAACTGTAAAACAAAGATTAAGTCATCAAGGCTGGTTAGACCTCATCTCTAAATCCACATTAAAATTGATGAGAAACTTTCCTAGGTAACTGTACCAGCCCTAATTGACCACACTGATCACACAAACATGACTTCCAAGTAGAGGCTTTTGCAGCTGCTTTTTGTACAGAATGAAGGAAATCTAAATTACCTCATTCTAATTTACCTGGAGCAAGCAAAACAGGAAATAAACCTTAGGATGTGTGATAAGGACAGCACTCTCTTGCACAGAGGGAGAATTCAGGCTATTACAAACTCCCCAAAGCCACATTCAACAGTACCACTTTAAGTCTTTCTGCAACAGGCTTTGTATACTGAAAAACCAGAGTTAAGGTTACTATAAGGATCTTTCATTAATTTCTCTAAGACTGTGATTTCACAAAGAATCAAGATCTTTATTATAAGCACTTCCTTAAAAGCCACCAGAGGTGCCAGACACTGCCACCAGAGCCACCAGATACTGCCACCAGAGGTATAGCACTGCACCAGGCAGATGTTTTCTATATAAGGAAAAGGGTTCTAGTTTCACCTTAGGACTTTTTAAGGGAAAAACACTAGAAGTTTCCTTGCTCTCCTGGCAGTAAGCTCATAAACTCAACCATGCCATTAAAAAAAAAATCAGTAAGCTGTTTATGCAAGGAGTTAGGATTAGACACACAAAACTGTGACACTTAGACATTGCTTTTTAAAAGAATACATAGATGTATGTTATTATTTGATAAAGAATATACATAATTAAAATATACTGGTTTTCTGGTTTTTTAAGATTTCTCTTAAAGCAGCCGTATTCTACAAAGGTGCCATCAAGAACAATAAATGTTATTAAATAATTCTATAAAATTTATGACATACATTATCTCAGTAGAATATTTCATGCTTTGTGTTTTCTGTGCTTCTTATACTCTAAGGTGCACTTGTTAAGACAAATGAAGCCTAATTTTCTAAGGCGAATGCCAGTTCTGTATTTTCCATAGTGACAATAAAACTAGTAACAGAAACAGAAATATTGTTGAACATCAAATCATGAGGCAGAATCCTAATGCTGCAAGCTCACACAGTAATGTGATAGAAATGTAATGGCACAAAAACTGTGAACATATTGAAATAAACCCAAATTTTAACCACATGATATTATGTTAAGACTTCCTGAGAAGACCATGTGAAAGTAAAAACATCTCCCATGACACTGATATTCCTTTTAAGGCCTTTGTAGATGTTATTGTGTGCAAGAAAACCTCTTGACCATATATGACAATCAAGTCCATAGTATTCCAAGTGAATGTTTTACATAGGAAGTTGTGTATTTTCCGTATGCATATCAAATGAGCTAGAGTATAAACAAATATGGGGCTTTTTAATGTAACTTTCCTGTATGAAAGAAGTCCTTTTGTGCTGTTTTTTAAGACTGCGTCTTGTCTATTACTGCATTTCTTGATTTAAGCTGATTTTAATTTTTTTTTAAATCCTGAGGACAGTGGAAGAATTTTAGTTTTTCTGATGTTTAACTACCAGCTGTCTTGGGTTATGGAACCAAAAAAATGTGTATTCTATTTCCTCTGTTGAAAGCAGTTGGGGAAATGTGGTTTTTTTCTTTATCTCTTGTAACTGCAGGGGGAGGGGGGTGGATGCTTTCTGATAATGGCCCAGCTCTTAAAACCAGGTGGGGTAGTGTTCCTTATCTCTTTCATCACTCATCCCCCCCCACGGGGATATCTGCTGATAATGGCCCATTAAGGCTCCCCAAGCACATGACACATTCCATCATTCCAGTGTGAGATGCTCCACCCAGTGTTGGGGGGAGCCCCAACTTCCTACCTGGATAAAAGGGAGCCTGAAGCCCCCAGAGAGTCAGTCCTACACTGGATTCCTCAGAGGAAGACTGGACTCATCTCGCCATCACTGGACTTTTCTACAGGATCATCTCTACTCCACAGAGCTGCATCTGTTAC
>VZUI01052098.1:0-52528 GCA_013401135.1 Cettia cetti | reverse complement strand
AGGTGTTCTTCTGGTAAACAGAAGAACAATGTTTTGTAAATATAAGGATGTTTACATTCTTTCTTATAGGAGGGACCTTCTTCTGATATCCCTCTGGGATGACCAATTGATTGAAAAGTTTACCTTTGTGTTACCAATCAGATTGGCCTCTGACATTCTGTATAAAGAGGAGCTCATCCCACAGTAAAGGAGAACCCACTGACCACTTTCAAAAGGGGCCTGCGTCTGTTCTGGTCGATGTCCCTTGCAACACCTGAGCAAGATGGGTCCTGCCACTCACCTAATCCAGTCTGGTCTCTGTGGCCATCCAGAGCTGCTTCAGGAGAGGTAAGAAGCCCTGCAGCAGTGCCACCTCCAGCTCCCCATGCAGTGAGCAGGCCGTTAGGCACAGGCTGTCTGCCTGAGCACGACGTGCACAGAGGAAATATTTGGGGATCCTGTGCTGAAATGAACTGTCCTAAATTTTATCCAAACAAGATTTATGTGCCAGAAAGATCCCTTGTCTAGTGAGACCAATATATAGTCATTTTAAACTTTGGATCAGTAATAATTGGGGACTGGCTTTAACTCAAAGCCTAGAGCAGGCACACTAATACTCTTATTAAAATATTTTGCTGGTAATTTTTTGATGGCAGCTGAACATTGAGGAGATGTTTTCATCGGGCTGTCCTTTTCTCTGGAATAATACTGTAGACTGAAACTCCTGTAAAGTACCTAAATAAAAGTCTGAATGTGCCTTTCTAAACAGTATTACCCTGCATTTGCAGGCGCAGCAGTTCCTTTGCCTTTGTGTTGCTGAGATGGTTTAAACCCAGCTGCGGTTCAGCCTCTTGCAGCCACTCCCTCACACTCTTCTCAGCCCAAACCCAAAACACAGCCCTGTACCTGCTACTCTGAAGAAATTAACTCTACTCCATAGAAATTAACTCTCTAACCATAGCAGCATGGTTACCCACTCACCTGATCACTCAGGTCTTGTCACAATTCTCCAAACTTGGCTTCTCTGAAGATGAAAGATCCCTTGAGACAGCCAAACAAGTTGGTGACTTACAAACTGGCTGCTGCCATCACCAGAACCAAGACACAGTGGTGCCAGGGGGAGTCTGTGTTTGTGTCCCACCACAGTTCCACATAGAGCAACCTCTTCAGTCAGCAGCCTCTTCACCTCCCTTGCCTTAGCTGGAGAGATGACAATGACAGGCTCCTGTGTGTGCTCCCTGTGGCATCTTCCTTCACACAAACATCTGCCAGGCATGAGCCTTTCCCCTGCTGAAGGTGCCTGCAGGATGGGCTGCCTCCCTGTGTCCCCTGGCACAATGTCTGTGAGCATTTCTGTCACTGCTATTCAGCAAGTAGCAGCCTTCAAACACTGTCTGCTCTCTGAGGGGTCTGGAACTCTTGCACCTTCATCTCTGTGAACAAATGCAGTCACTATGAGTGGATGGTAACTCAGGATCACTAACACAAGCCTGCTGCTGCCTGGGCCTCAGCTTGAGAAGGACTGAGTTGGTTTGCAGTGCTTAACCAGGCAGAGATTTTAACTGGAGAACTTTCAGCAAACAGCCACTATTGGGATGTATATCCATCCCATCTGATAACCACTCTGCTTATCTCTCTGCTGCCAAGAAGAGCAAAACACTTGCACAGCAACATGGGATTCTACTTTAATAGGGACTCCTGGGTGAGCCTGGGAGTGACTTCTGCTCAAGCCAGACAGCCCCATGCACATTTTATCCTTTCCTATCTTGGTCACCACACCAATTTTCCTTCTTGGGAGATAAAACTTTTGGGAGAAGGAACAAAGCTGTTCCTCAAGTTCACCTACATGCTTAGTTGTAGTTGTCAGGTACCAACCCTGAAGCTCAGTTTAAAGGAGAAAAATACAGCTCAAACCCTCCTAGCTGGCATCAACTGCACTTCAGTGGCTTTGAGAAAAAGGTACATGTGATGGCAATATGCTTGTAGCCCAAAAGGCCAAAAACATCCTGGGCTGCATCAAAAGCAGAATTGCCTGTAGGGCAAGAGAGATTCTGCCCCTCTGCTCTGTTCTTGTGAGACCCCACCTGGAGTGCTGTGTCCAGCTCTGGGCCCCTCAGCATAAGAAACACATGGAGGTATTGGAACAAGTTCAGAGGGGAGCCACAAAGATGAAGAGAGGGATGTAACTCCATGAGGACAGGCTGAGAGAGCCTGGGATTGTTCAGCCTGGAGAAGAGCAGGCTCCAGGGAGACCTTATAGCACCTTCCAGTACCTAAAGGGGGCCTGCAAGAGAGCTAGAGAGGGACTTTTCACACAGGCAAATAGTGACAGGACAAGGGGTAACAGTTTTAACCTAAACAAGGAGAGGTTTAGATTAGCTATTCAGAAGAACTCTTTACAGTTAGGATGGTGAGGCACTGGAACAGGTTGCCCAGAGAAGCTGTGGATGCCCCATTCCTGGAAGGGTTCAAGGCAAGGTTGGATGGAGCTCTAAGCAACCTGGTCTAGTAAAAGGTGTCCCTGCCTATGACAGGGGGTTTGGAATGAGATGACCCTAAAGTCCTTTCCAACCCAACCCATTTTATGATTCTATCACAAACAACAGGGTCTGTACAAGCCCATTTCACCCTTTGCAGTTTAGAGCATTACCACCATGTAGGAATCAATGCAATTGCGAAGCCTCATTGTTACTCAAGGAAAAATTGTGTAGGAAAACATGTACAGGCTATACTCTGACATATAGAAAACTTAAAGGTTAAAGCTTTAAAGAACTATGAGGAAATTCATGAAGTGTTTTGGTGAACACATTAGTTAATTTGGAGAGCAGTAATGTTGACTGAAAATATATAGCTTTTGAATTTGACTTAAAGTATTCACATAGACTGAATATAGTCATGTGTTTGGGGAATTAATAACTTTATTTCTAAGTATTATTTATTATTCCTAGATACAACAGCCTGAGGAAATTTTCTTTTGCTTATCTACATTTCAGTCTCTTTGCTTAGATTTCTTCTGGGATCTGACTTATAAAAACAACTGGATTTATGATACTCTAAAGTTTACAGCAAACACTTAACAAATAATCCTATTTCAGATATGAAATTTATAGTGTTTGAATATAGTCTTCGATGTTATCATTTTCGGTGTTTACTGAGTGAAGTAGTTTTTCCAGCAAATGTCAAGAAAGAAGCCAGTATGTAAATATACCACAGAAAGTAACTGCACACTGCCATCTACAGAGCAGGCCAGGGATATGGCAGGAGCGGCTTATTGCCAGGAGACATGAGAGGGGGTATTCATAACCAAAAAATGTCATGGCTTTTCCTCCTCTGGCAGCAGTTTCTGTTAGTGCAGAGCATGTGCTGCAAAAGAGGCATTGTGATACAGACTGTGCACGACTGTTGTGTGAGGAGTGAGAAATGACATGGAGAGCAATTATTTCTCTGGATGATGTTGTTTATAATATCAAGGCTGCGTTTGGAACAGTCAGGTGAAACCATGCAAGCAAGAGGGCTGGAGGAGTGCACGTCCCATTCCCGGCGGGAGAGCTCCGGTGGGGATGCCAGGTTGCAGACATCGCTGCAGCCCAGTTTGTGCAGTGTGCTGCAAGAGCACCATGTCAGATCCCAGCTCTGGTGGAAGTGGATGTTTCATCCAGCAGTCTCTCCCTCCCCACTCCTGACCTGTATCCATCTCTCTCCAGCTGCCTCCCTGCCAGCTGCTGTTACTGCCCAGTGTTTGCATTTCCCAAGAGCTGGAAGGATCGGTGATGAGTGCAGGAGTCTTGGTCCCACCCTCCAGTTCGGTTCATCCACTGAGCAAGGCTGCCAGCACCTGCTCAGGCACAGCCAGAGGTTCTCTCCACAGCCCTGGAGGAGAGAAGCCGGAGGGTGTACCGGTGTACCACACACAGAGCATATATTAGTAACACACTGGCATGAGAATGTCTCATAACCTCTGCGGGTCCAGCCCTGGATTTGGCTAAAAAATAATTAGCGAGACAGCATGGTTGAGTGTGTCTTGAAAAATCAAAAAGGTTTAATAAAATAACTAAAATAATACAAAACAAAGAACAAAGCCAAACACAGTGTAAGGACAGGTCCTACACCTGCTAAAACACCTCGAGATTGCCGCTGGTTCCTTTGTTCTGTTCCTTTGTCTACTTAATGATCGAGGATGGGTCTACTGGAAACCTGCCAATAGAAAGGGGCACAAGTTTTGACGAACAGCTACAAGGTCCAACAGGTGCTTCTCTTCTGGCACTGAGCCAACTACAAAGAGAAAAAGATAGAACTTTCCAGTTAAACTTCCTAAAAAGTCAAGAAATAAACCAAAGCCCTTTCTTCTAGACAGAAATGCCCTCTTGGGAGTGGGGGGTGCATTACTACACATCGGCAACATTTTACTCTTTCACCGGCTACTTTTTGCAGGTGAAAAGAAAATCCAGGGAAAATAGGTCACTGAAGAGTCCTCCTTTAGCTCCCCTCCTCTATCCTCTATCCTATGCACAACAAAAGAAGATTTTGAAGGACACTAGGTGGATAAAAAGAACTGGGAACCATTACATAAGGCAAAAGCAGCCATAGAGAAAGAACCAGGAATATGGCTTTTGCTTTTACCACTCACTTCTGTGGTCCTTGCAGACCTCCAGCAGCCACAGGTTGTCCCTTGAAAATTCCCAGTGCTCAACAGAGCCTGCTTTGCTCGTGGGCTGGTTTTGAGCCCTTTGCTGCTGGGTGTCTGTGAACTAGAGCACCCCGCTTGTGTTTATCACTTTATAACTGAGGTTGTTTGTACGTCTCCTGAAGCAACAAACCACTGAGGTTTAAACTGAGGTCAGTGGAGCAAGTGCTTGCACTAATATGTGGTCCAACATCTGGGTTTGATAGCTGTCATGTCTATATAAATCTTTGACAACAATAATAGTCAGTAGCCTCAGCCCTAAATTACTGGTAATCCTATTATAAAAAAACATCCTAAATTAGCTGAACCATTAACCTCCCTCTCAGAAGAAAAGTGGACACTTATTGTACAGACTGCCTGTAGTCCTCTGTATTACCCATGTTTGGCTTCCTTCAAGGGGCTTATCTCATCCTGAATTGATGATGAATTATTACAGACTTGCTTTGGATGTCTTACTTCAGACTTTTGGCTCAGGGGCCTAGAAATTTCTTCAGTTCCAGATTGTTGACTTCAGCCTCAATTAATGATAACTTTTTATCAGCTTAGTTCAAATGTTTGGTTTCTAACTTTTGGTTGTGTAGTCTAAACATTTCCAAAGTACAGATAGACAGCTTTAAATTAAAATGTTGTGATTTTGATACTGACTTGATGTCTTCCTGGCTAAGTGGGAATATTTTATTCTTCCATCACTTTGATTAATAGACCTGTTACAAATCCTGTGCTTTAGAGCACCAAGGAATGAAACAAGCGCCATGTAGATCAACCTAGTGAAGACCTAATCTTATACTTCCATGAGAATTTTTTTTAATTGTTCAGAAGCTAATGCACTCTCTAGTAAAATTTTTATAATTTTGCAATTATGAATAATTGCACTTCTCTGCAGTCACTTCTTTGTCTTTTTCTTAGCCTAAACTTTTTTTCTGCAGATCACATGCTGTATGGTTAAACATCACTCTATTCCACAAGCACTTCAGGGTTGAACTTAAGTACCAGAAAATTATTCTGCAAGAGTCTCTGCTAGCAAATTTCAGATCTTTACCATCAATAGTTAAGGTAGGATAAAAATTCATGTCATCACAAGAAACACTGGTAGTTCTGCCATCAATACCCAGTCCTCAGGCATTCTGATCTGTGGGCTAGACCAGTCACAGATTTCAAAACGGCTTGTTCCCACACCATCACATTCCCCTTAGGAATTAAAAACACACTACAGGAAATCACAGTCTTTAGCACAGTAAGAATAAAAATGCTCAGGTTCACTGTTACTAATAACACGGTTCAATTTGTCATATTGGTTTGTAATCAAAGATGTATCCATAATTTGTAGACTTACTTTAGCACCCTCTTATTAACTACCCAAGCAGATTTTAACTTTTTTTTTCCTAAAAGATAATTTAGTTAACTTCTAGTGAATAGGAGATATGTTTTAAATTGAATACATTTTTTATATTCTGAAGTTTATTGTAGCAGCTAGGACCTTTTTATTTAGTTGGAGAAGTTGAACTGAAACAGAGACACTAAAACAATTATCAGTCTTGAAAATCATAAAAAACCACTTTTTTTGGTGGGGGTGATTTGAGATTCTTAAAATGCTAGTTTTGTTTATTAATGTATATTCCGGTATGAATATATGTGTATTCCTGTCTTGCATTTGCCAACAGTCAAAAAATGGAATTGACACATTGTCCTAGTACATATTTGAGATTTATGCCAGGTATTCCCATCCCTTAGGGGTGAAAGGTTAGATACATTGTTGAAAGCAGGAGGAGTGAACATCTGCTTAGTTCCTTGCATAGCCATGTGGATATTCAGCACAAAAAAGGATTTGTAAACATGCTGAAACTTATTTGAACCCTAATTGAGTTAAATAAAATGGAAGCATCCATGACATCAAAGCTGTTCATCCCACTGGTGAATTAATGGCACATGAGCAGCAGGAACTGGCAACACAAGAATCTCTATGGAGAACATGTAGGTGCCCAGAGCAGCAGCTTCCTTACTGTGATAGAGCCAAGACTTCTTTAAAGCAATGGCCTCTTGTGACCACTCTCCTTCACAAGGCAACTTAATCACACAGAAAATTTATTTGTTTTATTCCATTCTTATCTCTAAAAAGTTTATACAAACCTTTGACTTCTGTCCCACTGTACAGGTCAGGGACATCAGATACTATCTCTTTATGTGTGCAAAAATCATGACTGTTATTTTCCTATTAAATGCCTGCCTTACCATCACTTGTCCTGATTAATTCCATGATGAGAAGTGAGATGACTGTTAAATCCTGCCTTTATTGGAGTGCTTAGACTTCTGTGCACTTCTGTGCAAGTCATAAATGGAGGATTATTTTGTACCCAGGCTGTAACATGATTGCTCTGGCAATCACAGTTTTTGTATGAGTGAATGTGCTCAAAAGCAGATGTGTAAATGAAGCTCTGGGTAAGAAGTTTAAAATTTTGTCACTCAGCAAAAAGTGCAAAGTTACAGCAAGGTAAATTAAGAGATCATTTTCCTTTTGTATTTATGTATTTTTTTATTGAATAGTTGGAGAGGTAAGGGACATAGATAATAGACTTACAATGAAATATGAGTTGTGATACTTACCTGCATTCTTTTTTACTCATTCATATGTTGGTTTGAGTATTACAGAACTCAGGAGGTCTCCTCTGAGATAACTTCAGAGTCGTACTGTTCCTGGTCAGATAATCTGTCCTGAAACAGCTGCTAAATTTTCATGGCTATCAGATTATTTTTCTCCTGGCTAGCTGCACCTGATACTATAATAATACCACTGGGGGTAGTTAGCAAATAAGCTTTGGTATTGATAGCTGAATACTTTCTAAATCTCAGCAGTACAATTAAATATCTGATGCCTATGAAGTTTTTCCTACAGAGAGCTTTTTCTGTCCTACTGGGATGTCTTTTGAATAGAACAAATTCTCTAAGATCTAAGTGATTTGCAAACTTTCCCTTCTTTTCTGCAATTCTTCCTTTGGAGGATTCCATGACTATTTTTTTAAGTTACAGCACTCTCTGTCTGATATTTACCACTGTGAATTCAGTTTAACACCAATAACATAATGAAAATAATCATCATTTGCAAAAGCTGGGTAGCTCTGACCACATGTGTGCCTCTGATGCTGCACTGGTGACAGTCCTGCCTCTCCCTCAGTGTCATGGGGAGCTTGGTCAAGTGCCCACAGTGTGCTCAGGACACCAGACAACTGATGTTTGCTAATGTGCAACCAAACAATGACCAGTCCCAGGGGATGCGAGTCCCCTGTCCCCAGTCATGCACCTTAGGTAAAGTCCATTCACCCATGGAATGGCAGAGTTAAGTGTCTCAGAATATCTCTGTTTATTCAACCACTCCCTCTATCCCTTGCTCCAACAGGACACTTCCTTAGAACAGACCTTTTCTTTGCAAAGCAGCCTGAGTCCTTCTAACATGGAAGACCACAAAGCATTTCAGTGGAGACAGGCTGGTTAATCAAGGCTGGCTGCTTTTGGGATGAGCTTCTTGGTGCTGCGTGTTCTTCTAAGGTGATTCTGAGTTTGGGGGGAAATCATATACTACACACTCCATCATTAACACTGTTCTTTGGACCAACTGTGTCATATCTATCTGAAACACTCGGAGAAATTGAGGGAGATTTCTGAGTAATTTGCCTCAGTTTCAGTGTGACAGAAGCAATGTGATTACAGGAAAGTATTCCGCCACCCTCTAGAGTGTATGTTCCCTGCAAACTTTAGTTGAATTTTAGCTTCTCTTAGACAAATAGCTGTGAACAAGATATCTGCTTTCTGACTAGATACAGACAGAAAAAATTGTTCTTAAAAAAAAAATTGCTGCTATCCATCATCTGTATCTAGTCTTGAGAGTGGTCTGCTGCAAATGTTCTCCTTGGGGTAGCTGTGGGAAACACTATTTGAATCTTCCAGAACCTGATAACACAAAAAAGTATCATGACACAACTTGGTGCTGGAAAACATAATTTTTGGCCAAGGGACCTACTTGAATTGCTGGTTAGAAGAAGGAAGGATTTTTTTTCTTACCTACATTTCTCTCTCTTCTCTTCAGCTCCAGCTCCTGAGACAGTCTCATCCTACTCAAGCTGGAGCTCTCCAAGAGGAACACTCTTATTTCTGTGGGAGAAGAATGATCCTGGCCAGGGCGTGGGGAAGCAGGGTGCTCTAGGCATCATGCCTCCACTGCTGGACCATCATCCCTGCATGAGCAGGGCAGAAATACAGCTCAGCCAGGCACAGTGGTGCAAGGCCTAGGACAAGGAATGCTGCCGCTTCATGGGATTTTGATATCAAGAAGTTTTGTGTTCGCTTGAATTCACAATGCTCCCAGAGCACCTGTGCACCCAGAGCAATTTAAACTGCATTGTAGAGGTGCTCAGGGGGCAGGTACTGATGGCATAGGGGCTGGCCAGGGGTGTGACTGCACCATAGCTGTGATGCAGCCTGGCTGCTGCCCCCAGACGCTCTCCCGTGGTCCCTGACAGCACCATGGCTTGGTGAAGTCAGTGGGAAGCTTCCCACAGGCTTCAGTAGGCTTCACATGGAGTAGCCAGAGCAGATATGGCTTGGGAAGAGGCTGTCCCCTGACTGACTACAGAGTGACTGCTGTCTGGTGACAAGTAGAAAGATTTAAGGACTGTGAAAGAATAACATATTTTGCTATGTTTTTGGCATAGGTTTGGGCACTATAGTAACTGATACCTTTTTTACCATTTTTAGTCTGATTTTACTGATTTGGATGACAAGTACACTAATCTTTAGTTTAAAATGTTGCTTACTTTTGAAGAGAAAATCTTATATAAATTATAAAATTAAATCCAAAATATTCTTCAGGCAGTTCAGTATTTACTTACTTTATTTTTTTAATATCTCTAGCTAGAGGCACGCTATTTGATTTGTAGGTGTTTGAGTAACTTAATTTAAAATAGCAAAACAGACTAGACTAGATAAGAGAAACTTAGGCCAAATTATTCTGGTTGTGACATACGTGATACATAATGCTGTGTAATTAGATATTAAAATGGTTTCTGTACAGCAGGATGTTTTATGAAAATGGGACAAATGCTTTTTAAATGTACCACTGGAAACCAGACAGATGGCAACGTATATCCCCAAGGAGGATAGCTGAATTCCACCAAGTTTTTAATACGAATTTGAACTGTAGTGAACAGGAAAGGAGGGAATTTGTGATTATAGCCTAGCTCACCATTAGTCAATATTTGGCTGAATGTGCAAAGGATGCTTATATGGTGCTTAGTCTGGACAGTAATATTTTCTGGGGATTTTTTCTTTCTTGAGCAATAGCAGAGCAGATGGTGACAAAGCAGATCTACCAATAAATCACGGAGACAGGATACTTGAAGGACGCAAGATGATCTAGAGGAGCAAAATACAAACTGAGGGATAATTGTAACACAAATGCAGAGTGTATTCCCAGTAATTTTATTAGTGCTGGGGACAGTACTTAAAGGCTGAGCATTTTCATACAGCTTGGCTGTTAAAGCTCATATTAAAATTTTTGATCAACATCCTTTGAGAGCAAAACTTTTCAGGGCAGATTCCAAAAATAAAAAAATCTCTGCTAAGTACTCAAACTCCTGGTGAACACACAATTTAGAAATGCCTGACAATCATTTTGAGACTCACTGGGCTTGTGGCTACATGGATTTAGCTCTGAAACCCTGACAGCTCATAGGACAACCTGATGCACACAATAGTAATGGGAAAGATGCCTACAAATACAAAAGAAGAAACGGCAATCCCAGGAAGCAACATCTCAGTGGAAAAAAATTAGCCCACTAGCAGCTGGAGGGTAGTGCTCTCTCTGCTCCCTACTTGGGAGGCAGCACAAAGCCATATCTCTGCCAGAAACTGACACTTCTTTGTCAGCCAGACTGCAGTGTCACTCTGGGAATGGTGCTTCCTTATTTCCCTGCTGTTTGCTCTCTTGCTGTCACACCAGCACCCACATCAGTGGTGACAATGCCAGTCTCTGACAGACCTGCATTCACACTTAATATTTCACTGGAGAGTTTATAGTTCTGTTCCCCAGGTTGGAGGCTGCTGCTAATGAGGGAGGCAATGGTGAGTGGTTCAAGGCCCTGGATAGCAAAGGGCCTCTTTGCCCCCGTTTCTTGCACTAAAGCAAGGCAGAACCTTGGCTTCCAAGGCATGCAATATGATGAGGAGCTGTCAATTCCCCGCTTGTCAGGCTCAGGCAAAGGATTACTGTTTTATTTGGTACTTGGATAATCCAAAAGAGAAACCACCCATTGATTCAACCCAGAGATCTCCATATCAGATCACTCTTGGTGCCTTTCAGGACATGCCAGGCACAGGCGGCATCATACAGCCCTGGCATGCAGTCAAGCCCAACTTATCCTGCAGTGATTATCAAGTGGTTGGTACTCTTGTATCCCCTTGGATCATTTGTTGTTCACTTTAAGTTGGCATTTCTTCTAATCTGTCTCATCCCAGTGACCCTCTGAGACAGTCCTCCTACAAATAATGGCTGAACAAGGTGTGTTTGTGTGCTGCACAAAGGAGCACCACACAAAGAAAACTCCTTTTAACAGATGAAGGACTAAGCAGACTAAAGGCAGAGCTATTGAACAGGAAGATTGGCATTTTTGATGCAGAATGTATCATGAAAATGTCTTTCAACAGCTTGCAGAGAAAGTAATTTTCAGTCAATAATTATAAAAATAGAACTATTAAACTCAGATGAGCAGGGTTTTTTGGTATTGCAATGCCTCCCCTTTCTTTTTCTGGTCACATATTAGAATGACTTGTTGAAATGTGAAAACAGGTAGAAAAGAGAAACAAGCCATTAATGGGAAGAGCTAAAAGCATAGTATTTTGTTGCGTTTTTCAGTAGCTTGTACCCAAGTTTGAACAAAGAGAGTAACAAAGCTTATGTCTCCTGTCTGCACATATTCTTGTGTAGTGGCTGGAATTCAGTGTTACATTGTAGACTTCCAAGAAGAAACAGCCCGATTTCCCATGTACCCATATATACCAAACTCTATATAATCAAGGCTTGCATGCTGAGATCCATTTGGGATGTGTTTGCTGATTTGTTCGTTTCTGATTACCAGCAGGACATTTATGTATTAGCTGGATACTGCAGAAGTATCATTCTTTGAATACTAGATTATGTGTAAGGAAGCAGAACTTCTGCTAAGTGATACAAACAAAATCAGTTTGATTGTAAACTATGTGGTGCAGACATATAAATAGCTAAAAAATGAGCTGATTTCAGCAAGTTTGCTGTGTTGGTTTTCCTTATCCATTATCAGAGATACATTCTTCTCCCCCAGGTTTGTTTACCTCCCCCTCAGTCTGAGGTAACACCTGGACAAGAGTGCCACCTTTATTTTACCTCAAGTTCCTGCTGTGGTGCCTTAACTGAGAGTCCAAGCTCCAGGTACCCCCAGAGGCTTATTCAGGGGAGGGGCTTTGGTAGTCATAGATTCTGTCTGTCCCATAATAACTTGGGGTGACTTGGTATCACCAATGATATGCATGAGAAGTTGCTTCTTTACACAGTTTGCCAGAGCAGGAATTTTAGTTGGTGTGCATGACCCAGGATGATCTCCCTTCTTTTCTCCTCCTTCTTATCAGAGAAGGGATGAGCAGATAATGTGAAACAGAATTTACTTATGTATCTTCAATTGTAAGAAACATTTATAAGAAATGGTGTTGGAACAAAAAGTTTAATGAGTCACATTTCTGATGCCTTACATAATGTTTCCTTCCTAACAACATTAAAAGATCATCAGAGTAAGGAGGCTGAAGTTCTTGCGTCTGAAACCTTGTACGTTGATTATCATTTAATGCTGTAAAAAACTTTGATCCTCTAGAATAATTAATTCAAAATCAATGCAGCAAGACCTATTAAATCTTGACAATAGCAAAAAAATTACCAAACCAGGAGGTAAATGCATTGTAACATGGTGGTGCAACTTCTTCTGTTGTGAAGAGAACTAAATTTCAAGGGCAGAGATATCTTTGCTCTTCCTAAATTTCAAGGGCAGAGATATCTTTGCTCTTCCTAAATTTCAATTCTTCATCAAAGTCAATATAAGGACAGAAACACAGTATCTGGATCTATATTCAGTATTATTTGTTAGAGATAGCTCTTTGTGGCAGGACTCCTTCCATCTTAAAGCAAAGGAGGAAAGCCCCAGGGATTCCAGAGCTGGGAGCTCACCTGCATGGTTCACCAGAGGGGTTTGGGTGATACCTGCTCCAGCAGTAGAGACAAAGTATCATTTATAATGAAAATATCCTCATGTTGTTCATGAACAAGACTACTGTCTTGCTCCTTATAATAATTTCACACTGCTGTGAAATGGAGCATAAAAATTTTAACAAGAGAGGCCATATAACTCATGAGTTTAAAAACACTCTATTAGTTTAAGAAAATTGTTCTCTTAGTCTGAAACATAATGATGACAGAGAAGCCACTTGTGCACAAACAATTTTGCTAAATAATTAAACTTATTTCATCTTACTGTTAGCAGATGGAAGCATGATAGCTTCTTTTGCTTGGAGTTAGTATTGAAGTTTGATTTGAAAGGTGTTGCTTCAGCGAATGAGGGGTAAAACTACAAAATACACTCAAATATCCAATGAGAAAGGTTCTAAAGGTATGATTCAGTAAGACAAAGGTTACTAATATAAAATTTTCAGAGCTGTCTTGTGCACAACTGTTATTTTTAAGGTAAAAAACCCCTTCTGGTGCTAAAGCTGTGGAAATGAGGACCTTTTCATGTCAAGAATGATGTATGAACTGATAGCTCCTGAAAGGTGAAGACTTACTTATCAGACATCTTCCTTTAGATTATGGCTGGCTGAAGTAATTTGACCAATTACTTTTACTGATGTCCTGAGCAGTCTGTGAGCTTGTCTTTGTTACCAGTGACAGTATGGTCTGATTTGATGCCCTCAGACCAACATAACTAAACAAATTAGCTTTCCATTCCAAAGAAAATATAACATAAAGCAAGCTGTGACTTATGTGAAACAAATGTTGGCTACAGCCCTCCCTTGGGGTCTGTAGTCTTACCTCCGGCCAAATTACCTTTAAAGCCACACAGGAAAACTCTGAAATTCAATTAATGACTAGGACTTACTACCAAAAAATAAATTGCTAGGGCCTGTGTGGATACTGGAAAAAATATCAAAACTTCCAGAAGTGCAGATTTTTTATGGCTTGAGAGGTTGGGGCACTGGGTGAGCAGCTCTGCTCCATAAGAGGAGCAGAGGGAGCAGCAGCACAGAACATGCTGTTGACTTTCCTGTGATACCATATATCCTGCAATTAAAACCACAAAATTTGTGTACCTAACTGAAAATGTGTGTTTTGTTTGCATCTGATACAGAAGCAGAAATCACTTTGCATTTTACATAGTCCAAATCTCTTTCGTTTTCCTGTTTTCCTATTTATGGGAGCTGGGGTTCTTCTGGCCCTCAGAAAGAGGAAGGTTGGAGGGTGTTGTAGGATAAAGGTTAAGAAATAACAAACCAGTTACAACTGAGTTTATTTCTTTTATTCCACATTACCAACTCTGGTTCTGAGGTCCAGTCTCAGTAACAGAAAAAACAAGGGCATCAATCCCTGTTGTAATTTTTCACATTTGATATAAACTAAACCAAAATAAAGAGAAATAAAATATTTTTTGAATGTCTATATAACATAGGAAATGTTTTATCAATGTGAGAATAAAATGCATTTCCTGACAGTATGAAACACCGGAGGTTTTTTCCTACCTGCTAGGAGAAGAACAAGGAGAAAGAGTATGGAAAATTACTTTTTTAGAGCTCCAGCCCCTGGAATCATGGCATTTTGAAAATAACATATTTTATTTTATATTATTTTATTTTCAAGATAGTTGTCTATCCTTGTGGAACTAGGCAACTCTTATAATAGTTTGCTTAGGAGAAAAAACAACAGTCTGAGTAATTATTTTAGAAGAAGTGACACTGATAAGATATTCCAGTGCCTATTTTCCCCACCTTTCTTTGACTCCTGAGCATTTCTCTAGAATTTAACTGTTTTAAGCTACATGTCCAAGATCAGGGGGATGTGCATTCATCTCTGTTAATGTTGTTTAGATTTACACAAATGTCAAAAATGTTTACTTTTGTCACTATAATTACTAGAAGAAACTCATAATGCTAGTTGTTTAGCTTGTTTATTCTCATTATCCTGGGCTTGATAGCATGAGATCAAGGCTATCTGGGTATATTTGAGATTCAGAGGACTCTTACCAGTACCTCTGTAGGATTAGATCAGGCTGCACTTTCTTATAATGAAAATATCCAGTTGCACCTTCTGGGACTCTTGTGACTGTCATCCTTACTTCAGGCCAGCTATTAGCAACTGCAGGCACATGGACTTGCTCAAACATAGGATTTAGATTGGAGTGTGCAGCAGGGGTAAGTCAAAACCTACTCTCATGAAAAGCATTTGAACTGTGACTTTGGGTGTCCTTCAGAAATTTTTCTTTTACAGGGACACTGTGAACTTCAGCTGCAGCAGTCTTACAGAATAAAGAATAGATTTCTCATATATGCCTGTGTTGTCCAGAAATATGGTGTGGCATTTGCCAAACACACACCTCTAAGCACAAAGTGTAAGTTTATAGTTCCCATTTCTAAGTGTAAACATGCTTGAGATTTTGCTTTTAATAAGCACCATTGATGGATTTACACTTGTGGAAATTGGAACTGGATTCCTGCAGGGCACAAGTCTGACTTTATTGCATATAGGAATACAAATGTATTTCCAAAAATCATGTAAGCAAAGCTCTAACTCTGAAAGAATTGCAGACTATATTTTCACCCTTTAAGTTGAAGTTATACTTTTGAAAAATCTCTTGTTGTTTTATTTCATCACTCTTCTAAATATGGAGACCCAGGTTCAGATTCAAAATGGAATCTGGGATCCCAGCTGATTGCTTTCAATTCACAAATTCATCCTAGCTGTAAAGGTCTGTTGGTTAAATCAGGCCTTTAAAATTACTCCTCTATAATTCTATGCCTTACTATTCAGCCTTTCCCAGTAATCTCTGTTACTTCTCTGCCCTCCAAGGATTCACAGAGGAGTGACTGACTCGCATTGAGACTAGATAAATTATTCTGTTGATGGTGCCTAGGAGGTAATAATATTCACTTGAATCCCTCAGATCTGGAAAGCCAGTGAAGTCAGAAGAAGGAAATAGCAGTAAAAGCTGTGTTTTGTCAAAAAGTCAGTGAGTGTGTGACTGTGAATACCTACAAGGGGTAGTCTCTAGAAAAAGAGGTTACCATTTCTGCAGACACCTTTGACACAGACAAAATCTAGGCATAATGGATGATATCTCCATTACCTAGGACTATACCACATTCATTTTCTTTGTGACCAGAAGAATATTTATATAGCCATTTCCAGCCAGGGAAGAAGCTTTAAGAAGCTTTAAAAACTACAATTAGTCTCACCTCTGAGTTTGGGCAGTGCTATCTCTGTTACACAGATGGAGTAACATTAACACGGGGAAGTTGTTTATGAAATGAGCAAAACCAGCCTGTAGAGAAGGTAAAAAATAATCCCCCAAATGCCTGCCCCCTGTTCCTGCACTTTGACCATTTTTCTGTCAAAGAGCCTTAATGAGCTTTATATATGTATAGAAATATCAATGCATAATAATCTGCCTTAGCGTTCCGAGGGAGGGCTAAAAAATGTAAGAATAAGACATAAATCATTGATTAAAATGTCAGAAGTGATGAGAATAAAAGATTGCTTCTGCCTTTTCTGAATTACATATGCAAATTTGCATACACTACAAAATGAACATCTCTAAATGAATGAATTAGAATCTCATGTCAAAATGACTGAACCACATTTGCATACAACATTTATTAGGAGAAGATGTGCTTATTTTTGGAATAAACAGTGAGAACAAATCCCTGGAATGTGCTGAAGCAGCGTGTGCCTGCAGCTTGTCAGAGCACACAGTCTGCCCTGCCTGTGTCTGCAAGCAAATATGAATTGTGCCCTGAAAAACTATAACTAGAAGAATAAGGAAAACATTAATGTATCCCAAACATTTACAGGAGTTTACCACATTGTAGTCTGAAAAAATTAAAGCCACTGAATTTTTCTTCATATTATTTTCTTTTCAGACAGCCAGATTAGTACTTTGGCATGTTTAACTTCACCATTAAGACAGGAGCATCCATATTTATTTAAAGCAAACTCTATATTCTATTAGCTAAAAGACAGGCAACTTTTCAGTAAGACCCATCCCAAAGGTACTGATGCAATTAAAAAGTGCTGGAATTGGAAAGTACAGCATACCCTACCTAGTATCCAAGACCCCAAATTATCTGGCATAGAGAATCATGAAATAAAAATCCTATCTGAAGTCTATGTTCTTAATTCAATGTATTAATTCAGAACATTGTATTTTTCACAAGATTTCATGGAGTGCTGAATCTTGAGGCTTTATTTCACTCACAGCTTCTTTTATTTGAAGTGAAGGTGAGCACGCTCAGCATCTGCATTTTCAGCCACTATAAAAGCTATTCCAAGTATAGGAAAGTCTTTTCAACTAGTTATAGTTAAAGCACCAGGGGAGAGAGGAGAGCATGAGGAAGTATGTCAAATCCATTCCACCCACAGACATCCCCCAAGAGACTCAGATCACCTCTTCTTCCTTTGTTGCTAGTTTCTTCTTAAAATAAAGAGCTTATGGAAGAACACAAAAGCTACTTTTCCCTGGGCACCGTATTTGCAGTAGTGACTCTATAATTTCAAAAGCTTTTTGTATTCACGTGGTGGTTTAACCCCGGTCAGCAGCTCAGCCCCACGCAGCCTCCCACTCACTCTCTTTGGTGGGATAAGCGAGAGAATCGGAAGGGTAAAATCCCAGTACTAACCACTATGAAGGAAATTAACTCTACCCCAGCCAAAACCAGCACAATTTATCAAAACAACGGAATGTAATGAAGAAAAAGAAAAGAAAGAAATAAAGAAGAAAGCAAGCCATCGTTTCTATACAGGCTGCTTCTCTTCTCCTGGCAGTCTGTCGCTGTGCCAGCGTCTCCCATGGGCCAGCGGGCGCCTCGCGCTCGGGAGCGCTCCCGGGAAGCGACGCGCGGGCGCGCCTCCAAAAGGGGGCCGGGAGCGCCCTCTGGAGGCGCCGCCGGGGCGTGCGGGTCCCCCCGCCGCGGGCAGCCCGGCCTGGGGACGCTGCGGCCGGGCCGTCCCAAACCTGACCCCGCTCTTGGGTTCCTCCCGCCGCCCCCGGGCGAGCACCCCCGCGCAGGTGCTCCCCTCTTCGCTCACTGCCGCCCAGTCGGGTGCACTGTCTCGGGGCACCCTCAGCAATTCACAGGTTACGCCTGAGGTTGACGTGCCTGAGACACGGGATGCCATCCGGAGGGACCTGGACAAGCTCAAAAGGTGGGCGTGTGGGAACCTCAGGAGGTTCAAATGTCAAATGCAAGGCCCTGCACCTGGGTCGGGACAACCTCCAACACCAACACAGGCGGGGGGATGAAGAGAGCAGCCCTGCCAAGAACGACTTGAGAATGCTGGTGGATGAGAGGCTGGAGGTGACCCGGCCATTTGCTGTTCAGCATGCAGAAAAGAAGGCTTCAGGGAGCCCTTATTGCAGCCTTTCAGTACCTAAAGGGGGCTTACAAGAAAGATGGGGACAAACTTTTTAGCAGAGTCTATTGCAATAGGACAAGAGGTAATGGTTATAGAAGTTATAGAAGGAGGATTTAAAAGAAGCCTGGATTCTGCTTGCCAAAGACGTTTTCCTGTGACATCCCCAGTTCTGAGACATGAAACAACACAGATCTTTGGTACATATGAATCTTGGGCAGCTGACTACACTATCAGTAACACTGTGTACCAGATACCTCTTGAGGAAAACACTGTGAAATGGAAGGTGGTGGCATTGTGTCCATGTGTAACATTCCTATTTCTCTGTCACTCTGAAGTGTAGGACATAGGACATCATTCTGTGTAAAGAAGAGTCTCAAAACATGCCCAAAAATTGGAAAAACTGTCTGGCTACATGTCCTGGCTTCAGATGCCTCAGAGTTTCCTTCCAAAGGCATGAAGATATATCCTCTGACATATAGCAACCTTTCCCTTCTTGGCATTTCTATCTCACTTTTGGCAAGCTTCAGTATGTCAATCCCTCAAAGCCCAGGTCATAATTTGGAAGGACTAATTTATTTTTTTTTTTTTTAATTAGACCAGAACACAAGTTTGAGCAAGGAACATGGCATTTCTTTTCATTGCTGTAGCACTTCAGTGCTTTCAGTGGTTTGGTCATAACTTGGACCCCTCTGAACAAGCCACAGAGCAAGCACAGAGCAACAGGGTGGCTCCTACTCTGGCTCATTGACCTTCCAGGGAGACAATTTTAAAAGGATTGAAGTTCACAAACCTTCAGGGGTTCACTTGTAAACAAGTGGATTTGATTTGATTTGATTTGATTTGAATAAGAGGATGTCTTCTAGGTTTGATCTTAGTAGTGTCCCAAACACATCTACTGGCACTTCTAAATTGTTTCTCTATGCAAGGTGGAGCCTGAGGAGATTGTCCTGATTCTTTTTTAAGGGTCAGATTTTACATTTTACTTTATGCTAATTGATCACCTAAAGATTCCATCCTTCTCCTCATAAACAAGAAAGGCTTCCTAGAACAGACTGAAGCAAAATAAAAATTCCTCCACTGAGGGGAATCTCCCTCAACTTACAAATCCAAAACCAAGAAGAATTAAAAAAAAAAAATCCAAGTAACTCATCTTTTAAAGATAATCGTATTCTTGAAAACACAATATGCATTGCTCTGCATATATTTTGGGGGGAAAACAGTATGTGCTAAAAGTATTTTCTTCATCTTTAGACACAATCTTTTATTGTTGGAGACATGCCAATCAGCTGGCATTCCCTGCTCACCATAATGGACTGAACATGTCTCCAGAGTCATCCCTCTCAAGTTTTACCCTGAATGGATTTATCCTTTTGTGTCCTTTCATCAGGTTTCACCAGACAGCTGCTAACAGGAGACCAGAAGGAAATATTGGCAAATGTGTCAAAAAGTGGTCATAGCTATTTGACCATTCTGAGTCTGAATATAATAAGTATTGATTTTTTTCCTCTTTCTTTTGTATTTGGTACCATTAGTTTAGCATTTTGTTACCATATAATTATTAGCAAAACCCCAGAATCAATATAAATGCAGCCTTTCAGTTCCTAATTTTCTGAGTTATCTACACTCATATGCACTTGGATTTTGACGCAGTTTTGTTAAAAATGCTCTACTATCATTTAAACCAAAAAAAAAAAAAAAAGGAAAAAAGTCCAAGCCTAAGATTCCCGAAATTTCTGTTAAGTTCAGTAGGGGGGGTACTAAGCATTTACAGCGAAAATCAGACTTGTGCTTCAGGAGCTTCCTTCCCAGTCTGGAAATAACAAACTGCTGCCTATTCTATGGATTTGTACAAGATATATCCAAACTGATGGGATTCTGACCCAGCAGCCATCCAGGAGGTACTTAAAAAGCAATTATTTCACAGCAGAAGGATCTTTCTTTAGAAACCTATGTAGAAATAAGTGAAAATTTTATGAAATAAGTGAAAATTTTCTGTTGTCATGGTTGTCTCAGTTCAAATCACAAAATTTTTAAATAAGTCCCAGCAGCAGGTACTGTGTTATCATTGTCAGGCAGAAGCACAGAAAGGTCCTCAGGGCACAGAAAAGGTGGACCACTCTCTCTCAGAGAGACATTGTGGAAGATACCATGAACTCAAGTCACAAACTTCTTCACGTTACTTTATTCAATTTTGCACTTGCCTTGAAACACTGATGATCAAAAAGAGGCTTTGAGGTCTTGTTTTTCCCAAACCAATCCAAATTTTTTGTTTTGACAATATATGGTCTTGAACACCATAAGTCTCCTAAAAACCCAAAGACACCCACCCAGTATCCAGCTAGCCCAGCGCAACGTAGTTCTTGGGGAAGCTCTGATGAACCTCAAGTTCAGCACACATTGGCCTTCTCTGTAAGAACAATGGGCCACCAAAAACTGGTCACTTTTCTTCCTATAACCCGTAGATCTCCTGCCCAATGGTCTCTGAACCTGCCTAAACCCCACCATCAGAATCAGCACCTGGGTTCAGTCAGTAGTGTGTGTTCTGTACCATGGTCAGAACAGGATCCTTCGTGCCCATGGCCTCGTGGGACACTCCTGCTGGACCAGAGCTGCAGGTTTAAGCCAAAGGGGGCTCCTGCCCCGCACCTCCCACTTCTGCTGTTCCCCTCTCCAACCACAGAGTATTGCTCAGTAGCAAACCCTCTGACTGCATTTCATGCTCTGGGGGACAAGAAACTACAATGAGAAACAATGGTCTCTGCTCTACCTTTTCAAGGAACTGGTGCAAATTCTTAGGAGAAGGAAAGACTCTGATATGGAAGTAATAACCAACAGCCCTGAATGGATGAGTTGGTGATCTGGCAGAAGGGGCATCATTTTTTGTGTGATCATGCATTTCAAATGATCCTGTGGGTCAATACATCCCCCCTGAATATTCAGAGGTTTTAAAAACAATTTTCAATTTAATTAGTTACTGAAGAGTTATTGTCTGAATTTTCAACATCTGCAACAAATCTACCAAGCCTAACAAGTAATTACAAGAGTTTCCCAAAGCCCTGAAAACCTTGCCCCTCTGTCAGCAACAGCTGTTCCATTAGTTTAATAGTCTGCATAGTGCCCTCAAGATCCTCAAATTGCTGCTTTAAATTTCTGCCTTGGCAACACAGATGTATTCTGATAGCTTTTTTGTCACCCACCCACTCTACTGCTTCTAAAGAGAAATATATGAAACCAGGAAACTCTCTTCTATGGTTGCAAGCAAATGGTACCAATCGTCAGTGAGATGTGAAACATTTCTAGGAAATTTCCCCCTCCTGTGTACTTCCGGATGGGTGTTTCATGATGTTGTCAGCATAAATTAATGAAAGCACTGTAACATCTGAGCATTATATAAAAGAAGGGTGGTAGCTTTCAAAAGCAATTATTTTTCAGAGTCAACAGTAGGAGTGTAGAGTAGGCCATTTTAAAAGTATTTTCTGGGTTTGTGTAGCCCATTATTGCTAAATATTCCCAATCCCAGAAAGAGTTTGTTTTATCTTTATTACTCTTTTTTCATTTTCTTTGAAATTACAAAAGTGCATTAAAACCAGTTAAAGAGTGCATTTCAAACAAATACAGGGTGTGCTTAAAGCACTGTCAGAATGTTTCAACTAGAAAAATTCCCCAACTAAGTACTTAAATGTCTTGTAGGAAGATTTTCTATAACATTTTGGTTCAGTTAGTAACACATTTTCAAAAAGTTATAACATCTATAGCAACATATTTGATCTAGATTAACTTGATTTCATCCTCAAGTTATTTAGTTCAGAAATCTTAAATAAAAAAAAAGCAAAATTGCAACTGTAATTCTTGCAAATCAGAACATTCAACTATCTCCACAGGATTTTTTTTTCTGTGTCTTCCACAGAATGGAAATTCCACTAGAATTTCCCACAGAAGCAGGACTCTGTGCACAGCTCTCACTAAAAACAGCCATCCTACTGTCAACTCTGTGGGAATTTGCTGTCCCTATCTGCTTAGCATCACCTCTCTGCTCCCTTCAGTAACAGTATTAATGAAAATGTGGTGTCTCAAAGATAGATTGACAGATTTGAATTTATGGCAGCAGTTTATCAAAAGATTTCTAGGTTTCAAAGCTTCAGGACAGGGTTGGCTCCAAGGTTGGCTTCAGCCCTCCACACAGAGACACCTGAAAGAAGACCTTTGGACACCAGCTCAGCTGAGTCCATCAGCTCAGCCAGGCAGAGCCCATGAGCAAATGCAGGAGAGCTCGAGTCCCTTCCAGCTGACTCAGTGTGGATGGAGATGAGGAAGTGTTTACACCAGCCCTCAGGAAGCCTGTCAGAAGGGTGCTCTGCCTCTCCTTTGGATTGAGATCCACAAGCTCTTTCCCAAAACAGAATACTGAAAATAAGTCTTTTCCACGTAATCAAATTTGCTGCGGGTCCATTCACCTCTCTCCAGTTTCTCTCCACATGAGTACGGTGAAGTAGAATCTGCCTTTCTGAAGTGCCTGAAGTACAAGTGCTCAGAGAGGTGGGATCCATGGCCTGGCCAGAGGCAGAGCAAGGGTAGCCAGCCCCTGGGTCCTCCCCAGCCTCTGTCACCAGGTGGAGACCCTCCCTCTGTGAGACTGATGTCACCCCTGCAAAACACTAGGCCAGGAGAATGGGAGTCAAGGAAATGAACAGTCCTTACACACAAACATGTTGTTTTAACAAAACAATGTTAAGAATCAAGCAAGCTGACAAGAGAAGTGCCAGGCCAAAGCAGGAACCCCTCCCTGGTACTTGCTTAGGGGAGGTTAACAGCATTGCTGCTCTCCTGCAAGGATGTGCCAACATGTTTTGCTCACCAGGTTACAATAAGGACCACCAGCTCTGTCTGCTGGTGATCCCCTTCAGGGATGAGCTGCCCTGACGTACCTACAGTTCTGCAGCTCACCTGTGCATAAAAACCACTCTGTTTTAAGTCATTGTGGTTAAATCTGTGTATTTCTCTATTAATACATCAATTTAAAGCTGGCCTGGGTTTAGATTGTCACTCTTCAAAAATAAGGCTCTGTAGTTGTCTTAAGAATGTAGTATACAGAAAGAAACAATGACAAGGGGCTGAGAATAAACAGGAACGTATTCTACCACAGGACAGTGGTACAAACCCATGATATACACAGATTCTGAAGACTGTTTAGTTCAAGTCTTAGTGATGATATGGAGGACATTTATAAATATAAAAATACAGGATTTTAGAAGCAGTTTTTGGTGATTTTGTAAAAGTAAAGAAACAGCTTGCACCGAGAACACATTACCTATTAAGCTTGGTTGTTAGGCAGTTACTAAGTAGAAGTCATAGGTAAGATGTGTAATGTTGAAACTCAGCAAAGCAGGACCTAGGTATTTGTCAAAAATCAATAAAGCAGAACTTTGTGGCTTGAATTCAGCAAAATCAAGCTCCTCATCTGTGGCAAGAGCAAAGTGACCTGGAAAATAGCCAAACCTCCACCACGCCTGCCCGAAGTGAAGATCAGCCTGTGGGAGACATCCTTGGGCCTTCCTCCCAAGATCCCAACTCATGATCACCAGGAGGCGTGACAGCTAATTGGAAAATGAAGCAGGGGAAGGCAGGAAACGGGCAGGTGAGGAGGTGTGGGTTTGTGGGATCATTTTAAAAGGTGTTTGTTCTCCATTTAAAAGCCTTCTTAATTGCTATCTATGTTCATTTACAACCAAGAGGCCCAGATCTACAAAAGAAAGTCTAATTAAATTGTGGTATTCAATGCCAGAGGATGTTGCTGAAGCCAAGTAAAAACGAGCTCAGAAGAGATTAGACACATTCACGGACAGTGTTGATACTACCACCTGCTAAACATGGGTTCAGAGGCAACCTCTGTCTATCTTCCTTAAAAGGAAGGCTTGTGCTACACATGCACTGTTGTTTGTGTTCCTTGGGCATCCACTTCTGGCACTTTCAGAGAGCAAATACTGGACCAAATGCAGGAGCTCTCTTCCCAGCCTGGTGTCTCTGATAGCATTAATTTCCAGAGCAGGATGGACACACTTGTTCATGAGCCACCAGACAAGAAAAGTGCAGTTCCTACTCCTTGAGCTGAAGGAAGACATGGTTCAAATTTGGAATAGAGTTGTCTTAAACAGTGTTTGGGGTGTCTGCAGTGCCCACTCTCAAAGCCCACAAGGCTGCACAGAGTTAGAACTCAACACATTTCTCTGCCTTTGTTTCTCTACTCAGGGAAGGTAAAGTGTGTGGCAGGAGCAGGAATTGCAAAACACAGATCAATGGAAGAAAATCCAACCAAACTACACATACAGACATCCACACTCTTCAGTTTAATGCTGCCAATCACTGTATTACCAATGCAGACTAGATCCCTAATTTACAGACTCCTGTGTAGATAACTGAAGATAACTGGTATCAAGAAAGGATCACAGATCCAGAAACATGCAGGATCAGGGCCTAAAGGGATTCCTGCCTCAGACCAACATCCTCATGCTGGTGACAACTTGCCCCACTTCACCTGCTTGGAAAAAGCCCTGCAGCACAACCAAGTCCCCCAGTACGGAGAAGCACCAACCCAGCCTTTTTTTTTTTTTTTCTAGCCACCTATTTGTATTTTGACATCATTAATCACTGCTCCACAAAAATATCCTATCTTCTCAGGAATATGTCACTGTGTGACCATTTCACCTTCAAATTTTTCTACATTGGCAAAAGCTATGCATTTTTAGGCTTAAAATCTTGGTGTGTCATAAGCTCAGCCTTCCTATACATAAAGTATGTCGCCCTATTTTGATCTCAAGTATCTCTAGCTGCAACCCTAAACCCTACTTATAGTAATGAATAATAATAATCAATATATACTGTATGCTTTCTTTCATATTTTCATGTATAAATTGCCCATATCCCTTAAGAATTGGTGTGGGAAAATACATTCTGTAGCATTCTTCGTAACAAAATAGTTACAGCCTGTGCTACGTACTAGAAATTCAGCGAGACACAGCAAGAAATCAATAAAAACACAAATTGCTCCATCAATACGTACATTCATTTATACTCTTCAAGGTTATCTTTGCTATGCCAGCACAGAGACACATTTTCTCCATATATAGCCTTGCATATTAAACCAGGCAAGAGAGAAGGGAACGGAAACAAAAGCTATCAGTACAAATCTAATCTAGCTAGCATGCACATTCACAGACTTTAGAGTTGGTTTTCCTCTCTGTTCAGGAAGCAGTCTGTAATCTGGGCACACCAGCTGACACTGACTCTCCATTCCCTGTAAAATTATCTTCTCCCAAGGCAGATATATTTAGTCATAGAAAATAACCCCAAATTCATCTTGTGTACACATCACTCTATCCACCCGTATAGCATCTATGAACAGGATTTTTTTTTGCATCAGTGAAAGATGAATGTGTTATGACCAATGAAACTATAGGTTAAATTCTTGTTGGTGGTCATCCATGTCTAAGGAGCACAAGCAGAACCCACCTAAGTGTCTTTCAGGCACTTCATGTACATGGACTTGAGCTGCAGCCCGCTGCTCCAGGAAGACCGTGCAATGCTTACATTTTTACTCACGTTCCCATTCATGGATTATGATGGGAATTTCAAGGCAGAACTAGGTCTGTTGTGCAGAAAAACACATTCTGCAACACTGGAGCTTAGGGACAGAAGAAGCTGTGTTCCTAGTAAAATATGGAAAAATACTAGGAAAGATGCAAGGTAGATCTGTCTGAGGTCTCTATTTAATAGAGTCTAATCAAGCATAGCAGTGACAGGGAAAGCTTTCTTTGCATGAGGTGTCTGATGCAGACTAGCTGCACTGGGAGATGCCTTTCTTCCTGTAGCAGTCAGTCATTGCAGAAAGCAGCATTTCAAGAGACCACCCTGGTGAAAACATACACCGCTGTTTTAGGATGTTATTAATATTGCACACCATAAGACATTGCTTAGTTGCAGAATTCTAATTGCACCATTTATTATTTGTACTAATCAATCAAAGCCTGACTTGCGATGCCTGTGTCATTGGTATTTTCCTATTCTTCCAGTCCTGATGCAATCTCTTGTCTTATTTCTATTGTGTTTACTATTAAACACAAAAATTCTGCAAGGTCAAGCTGGACATGCACTTCCTACCAGGAACTGGCCATTACACTGTTTATGGTGGATATCCATTATTTCTGTAGGCAGATCATCATGGTGTTCCCAAGAAGAGAAAATGAGCCTTGAAAAAGCACAGCAACAGCTGCTTCCTTCATGCAACCTTCCTGATGCTGAGTGTATGCACAACAGTTATTCCTTTTACTCTTATCCACTAGTGAGAACATCAAGAGATAGATGTGAATTAATTTCATATGTTCTGGGCATCTCAAATCTTAATGTAGGATGAGCCATGTGTTACTGCAGAATGTGTCATGGATTAATTCTTTTGATTTTGATCAGATTTCCATGCCTAGAACTTATATGTCTGAGCCAACTAGTTTTCCGAAACCCTGTTTCATTTTTAACTAATATGGATTTTTATTTTTTTAAAATCAGATTGTCTTTTCAGATGAAACCTTAAAAGGCCATAAAAACACTATGCAAGAAAGTAAGATGGAAGTCTGTATTCTTATAAAGCATCTTGCTGCTCTGGAGAGAACTGAATGCATCTCTCTGCTTGTGCAACAATTAACATGACCCCATACCTCTGCATGTGAGGTGCAATTTTATTACCCCTTACTTCAAACACAGGCACAGGAAAACCTTTCTCTGAGCTTTCCCTGATGAAACCTCAGTGAATCTTACAGGCAGTAGTAAAAGTCTGTACCAAAGAACCCAAACATCCATACATCATGGGAGTTTCATGGCAGCACAACCTTAAAACTGCAGAAACTTTATGTATTGGGAAAGTTAAACAGAACAGTTAGCAAGCTTGTTTGTTGCCCTCTCTGGAGGCAGCTGCAAGCAAGCTTCCTAAGTGTTTTCCCTTATGTGTGGTGTATCAGCAATACGCATGTTATGATTTTTGCCCAGTCCATGTTCAATATGGAAATGACAGCCTTGCAATTTTTGTAATCATCTCACAATCTCTCTCTGGATTTCAGCATTTAGGCAGACAGGGGCACTGCAATGCCCCATGATTAGCTCTGATTGTGAAACTCCTTCCATAACTAAAATGATAAAAGTGATCAATCACCTTAACAATAGTTAATAGCTCTTATCCAAAGCCATAATAATCCTGCACTGCAATCTGACTATAGCAAGCTATTACCCTATGAGCCCTGCCTTGTGTCTGAAACAGCAGTGTTCTCTCTCATCTAGCAGCCTGAAAGGACACCATATATCATGGTTCTACAGGCTTCTTTCCACCTTCTTCCATCCCTGCACAGTAACTCCTGCTTGTCTCTGACTCTCAGTCAACATCATAAAATCTCAGTTAGCCCCCTGGGAGGCTCTCATGGGAAGTCTCCCGTCCCTGAAGCCACTTCTTGCTATCTGACTGTCTTTTACCTCACCATAAGTCATGTCAGTACCAGACTATTTCTTTTCACACCTATCTTATTCCTAGAAAAATGGAAAAATGTTGTGGATTTTTAGGTACACCAGCGCTTGGTATTTGAATGGTAACAAAGAGCAGGAAAATGAGTTTGTATCATAACAAGTGGGATCCTTCTGGCCACCATGCCAGACCTGAAGGCCTGCAGTGGGGCTCACACAATCTGCAGCATGTCTCTGAAGGGCAGTGCAGAGATGCAGTGACTCTACCTTTTCCAGTTCAGCTACTGCCTCTCTCCAGAAATAATCAATTACCAAAGAGGTCATAACTTTAGGGTCATTCCACTGAACTGTCTCTGCCTCTCTATTTTGCCTCAAACCCATTTTTTCTAATTTCTAATTAAATTAAGTATTTTGAATGTTAAAGGACTTTTCACTTTTATAGGTTATGAGATAAAACCTTCTGAGAAAGTCAAGACAAAATTTGTGAGACTAGTGGAATATGAACATGACAAGTTTTCATGCCAAAGCAAAGTCAGATGGGCATCACAGAGGAGGGATCATAGAATCATAGAAAAGTTTGGGTTGGAAAGAACCTTTGAAGGTCATCTAGTCCTATGCCCTCTCCAATGGGTGGTCATCACCCTTTGTGTTTCAGGAAAAAATCATCTCCCTTATGCTGGACTCAGAAAGCAGGAGGATCTTCAGATTCCTGTAACTGAGTGTTTGTTCATTGTTGCCATCTGCACGTGTACTGCCTGATACTTGCTGCTGTTTTTCACACCAGTCTGTCATTTCATTCATAAAGCCAGGAAGGGCACTTGTGATGATGATTTAGGGGCAGGGTGAGTTTTCAGTTAATATTACTCAATCATTTTCTGCAGATTTATCATTAAGAGATAGTGCAGCCCATCACCAATCTTGCAGGGGTGAACCTAAAAATGGAAAAAAGAATTCCCACTGAGATAAAATTTCTCTATAATCTTTGGAGAGCCACATAGACCTCTGTCCTGACACAAGCAAAGAGCACCATAGAGCTGGGAGAGGCCTGTAACCCAGGAGGAATTAGGAGCACCCACAGCCTCCTAAAGCTTGAAGAGTAGCACAGCTTTGAAGTATTCTTTCATGAATTGTCTTTGCATAGGTAATTTATTACATAGTGGACAGAAAGAGAAAAACAATCAACTCATCAGTACTGTAAGACAGGAAGCATAATAAACTAAGTAGAAATAGGATGAAATGCTTAAGTGGAGACAAATTTCTCAACCAAGACAAGGGAAAACCTGGGTGCAGGATGTTGAGGGTTTTGCTAAACTCTGCTCTGGAACATAAGTTGAACCTGTGGGCACTTGTAATGATCTAGTACAGTAAGCAGCTCCTCAGGAAGGCACAGTGTGGAGTGAGCATACTCTTTTTCACAAAGGCCAGACAGCACTGGCATGTCACGGTATCTTTGGCAAGGTCTGTGTTTCCAGAGACCTCTATCTGTCTGAGTAGCAGACTTCAGCTCCCACATCCCTATTTAATACTTCAATAAATAACCACAGGCTCTCTTTTCCCCTGCAATGACCAGAAATTTCATTCACTTTAGAAGGAAACTTCACTTACTCTGTGATTCAGTAGCAACGATTTCACAAGTTGAGCTTTTGCCTTCTGGTTTAGGATGAGAGAAAAACTTGGTTTGGAAGTGTTAGAGGGAGGATAAAAGGTTTATTCAGATCTAGTCTGGAGTTTTTTTCCTCCTTGCCCATCCTCTGAAAGATCCCCTCAAGTTCTTATCAAATATATTTAGTATTTTTTTCACTGTAATAACCATAGTTTCTTTATTATGTTGGAGTTTAAAGTCAAAAATAGATCCCCTCATTTTTGACACATCTGTAGTTTCTTTTTAATTAATTTATTTGCTTATACATTTAGTTCACACACTCTCTTAGTAAAGATATGTTTCCCACTGTAAGCCCCAACATTTCCAACTCCCCACTGTCTGCAGCTGTTATATCCACAAGAATATCTGTGTTTTTGGCTTCACACCAGCTTGTCTACCGGTGTCCGACTTAAAATTCATAAATGTTCCATTTGATTTCAAGATAATATTCCATTTATCTTCTGCAGCAGTGTCCATTGGTCAGAGGGAAATTTTCTGAGCTGTTGTCATCTTCTTTGTCCATGCTTTGTCTGTGCACACTCTGCTGGCATATGCACCCTTGCAAAGTAACGTAAACCATTTCAACTTTGCATTTCTTCCCAAATATCAGGCATTATCATTGCTGACATAGGTTTTCACTGTATATCTATACATTAATTTTTGTTGACCAGGAATTTCTGTCACTCTCTTTTCCTCCAACATTCTGTACTTCACTTAGCAGCCATACTGTCACCTCAGGTAGCCTCCATAAGAAAAAAATGCACCCTCAGTTGCCACTTTCAGAAATATAATTTTTTGTCACAGATTAATTCTAACTTCTCAAACATTTCTGTGAGTATTTTGCCCTAGATTCTTGTCATGATCTTGCCCCCTTTTGAAGAGTTTGGACCTCTGGATTGTTGACCTTAAACCAGTCACAGTCTATGTTTCTCTTTTTGAGTCTTGGCTTTTTAGATATAGATATAGATAGGTATACATACACATATGCTTGCAGTTATATACATATATGAATATACTTATACCACATATGTTCATATATAATATATTATGCAAAGTCAGCAACATGTTTTTCTTCTGTGATATTTTTCATCCCTTCTCAGTCATGTCTCCAAAAGAGAGTTTCAGGAAAACAATTAAAGAAATGAAAACATGACCTGGGTCTGATCAAAGTGTTGCCAAAACCGAAATTTCATTCTGTTTACGTTCTCATTTGCCAGCACCCATATCTTGTCAATGGTGAAGTGAGTTTTAAACAGTCTTCAATCATCTACAAATTTTCAGTGACTTGTGTGCTCAATTCCCAGACTTTTTCTCAGGATATTTTCTTAGCTGCTTCTCCTCCTCCTGCCTTGTGTCATTCAGTAGCCCTGCACAGCCAAAAAGTGTAAGACACCTGCTTTGTTCAGAGATTACCTGATGAGCAGCAGACACCACTCCTGCCAAACAGCTGGTATGACACTGTAAGGCTCACACTGAAAGGTACAGTTCCCTGCAGCTCAAACCCCATGAAGCTTCTTGCTTAAGCTAAACAACTGTGATGCTGGCACAAGGCCTCATGAGGTAGAATTGATTTTCTAAACCCCAGAGCCCAAAAGAGGTGGACACAGTGAGGAATTACTAGCCACCCTTCTCCAAGGTCAGAGCATGGTTCCAGGGCCAGTGACTAGTGAGTTTAGACCTGCTCCTTTGGTGCTCGGGATTTGGGAAGATCACTATATCATGTATAACTCTTTTGTTTCCTGAGACCATGTGGACTTACTGCCATATCTGTCAGGGACATGAAATGACAGAGCAAATTCAGGCTGGGCTAGAAAAAGCAGGAACTTGTAGCTATAGCCCATCCTGACCAGTCCGAGTGCCAGGGGCTGGCTGTGTGGGGAACACGACACCATTGCAAAGTGCTGATTGATGAAGGGATTCCCACAAGGTTTCAGGCAGCCTGGGAGCAGGGGATGTAGTAGGTGCCAGGAGCAGACTGGCTGCCGGCAGCGGGGCACAGCCAAGCCCTGCACCCTCACTGCAGGCTGCCTCACGGCTGACAGCAACTCAGAGAGCACCAGCTTTGGTTCACAGCATATCCCTCCCTCTCTTCAGCTTGTTATTCTCTGGGCTGACTTCCTCTCTTGACTGGCTGGCAAGACTAAATGATTGTGAAGGCCAGTGAAGCCCTGCTTATGTTTGTCCTGCTTTTATCACAAATGCTGATTTAATGAATAGATCATAAAAGAGATTGCTCAGGCTTATCCAAATGCTTTCAGAACCAAGTGATTCATGGAAATACTAGTCTTTCAATACACGGCCAAAACCATCAGACAAGTCACTGTTTCTGAGCTAATTAAGGAAGACAATGGAAACATCTGGCCCCTGCATGAAGACTGCAGCCAAAGGAATTCCTCCAGTGGAAGTTTAAGAGAGGTAACAACATTGGAGGCATAAAGGCAATGGACAAGTTAGTGCTAGTTCAGAGAGTTGTACTCTGAGCAGTTTGTGAAAGACTCAGAAATACTTGAATGCCAGTCCTCAGACTAAAAATCACAAAGATCTTGTCCTAAACAGCCCTGACTATAAACCTGCTCTGCGCAAGAGCTGCTCTGATGTCTGTCTAGAACTTCCTAAAAGATGTGCCACAAGAGCTACTGTAAGAATTCACTGTCTCCAGAGGACTTACCTCTACTGCTGTGATCATAAAATCTTTTAATTGGAATGGAATTGGAATGAACCTTAACGATCATCTAGTCCCAGCTGCCCCCCTTCCCTCCCTGCAATGGGCAGGGACACCTCTGAAGCATAGAATAGGAGTTTACAATTAGAAATTGTAAAGCAAGAATGTTCTATTTCCAGCTGGGACACACGGGAGTATATCTCCTCCAAACCGTGTGTACCTGGTCAAGACAAGGTCCAGGTTTAAATACACATTGATCCCACAAACCCACACCTCCCCAGCCACCCATTCTCCTTCTCTCACTTCGTGTTCCAATTGCTGTCACACTTCCTGGTGGTCCTGAGTTGGGATCTTGGGAGGAAGGCCCAAGGATGTCTCCCTCAGGCTGATCTTCACTTCTGGGCAGGCATGGTGGAGGTTTGGCTATTTTCCAGGTCACTTTGCTCTTGCCACAGATGAGGAGCTTGATTTTGCTGAATTCAAGCCACAAAGTTCTGCTTTATTGATTTTTGACAAATACCTAGGTCCTGCTTTGCTGAGTTTCAACATTATTCATCTTACCTATATGACTTCTACTTAGTAACTACCTAACAACCAAGCTTAATAGATAATGTGTTCTCAGTACAAGCTGTTTCTTTACTTCTACAAAATCACCAAAAACTGCTTCTAAAATCCTGTATTTTTATATTTATAAATGTCCTCCATATCACTTCCCACTAGACCAGGTTGCTCAAGGCCTTATCCACCCTGTCTCTGAGCACTGCCAGGGTTGGGGTATCCACAATCTTCCTGAGCAGAGTGCTTCAGTGTTTCACCACCCCCCACAGAAAAAATTCGTTCCTAATAGCCAACCTGAATTTCCCCTTTCAATTTTGACTCATTACTCCTTATCCTATCACTACAGTTCCTCTCCAGTTTCCCTGTAAGTCCCCTTCAGATACTGGAAGGCTGTTATGAGGTCTCCACACAACCTTCCCTTCTCCAGGATGTACAGCCCCCCAACTTTCTCAGCCTGTCTTCCAAGGGAGGTGCTCCAGTCCTCTTATCAACTTTGTGGCCTCCTCTGGACTTGCTCTAGCTGTCCATGTCCTTATGTTGGGGACAGCAGAACAGTACTCCAGGTATGGTCTCACAGAGCAGAGGTATAGAATCACCTCCACCCACCTCCTTCCCTGGGCTGCTTTTGGTGCAGCCCGGGATCCATAGGCTTTCTGACACTGCCAGCTCACGTTGAGTTTTTCATCAGTCATCACCCTCAAAACCTTCCCCACAGGGCTGCTTTCATTCTTCCACTTTTTTTAAAAAACCACTATTTTATTCCTCAGTAAGAAAGGCCACATGAGACAATGGGCCTTGAATGATTGTGCTAGGACTAATTCTTTTTTTTCCCCCCATGATTATATTAAACATATCTGAGGCAATAGGGGTTTTAGCCTGAGCAGATCTTATTTAATCAGACTTCTCAACAATGTCATTCATAATGATGACAGTCCAGTGGGAACTTCCAGCATCCTGAATTAAATCAAGTAGAATATAAATATAACCAAGGTATTCTCAAAGTAAATACAACTAACCAGTTTAAAAATGGCAACTGGCTTTTGCTTTTTTAATTGGGGTGACATTTTGCAAGGCCATTTCTGGGTGAGTTTCATATCCTTTCATTCTCTTCCACTTTTCTTATTTGTATAATGTTACCAAGGCATATATGAAATACATTTCAAAGTAGAGATATCAGCTCATTTACAGCTAATTATAATAGGCAAGTGGTGCAGTAAATGGAACACCCAATTTTCTCCCCTCTTTTTTTTCCTTTTGGTTGAAGCTTTTGTGATGTTCTCCAGGTGACTCCCATGCATAATGTAACACTAGCAATGCTGTTTGCATAATAAGCTATTTTCTACCACAGAAGCAGAAACATTTTATCACTATAGAGAAGGCTTGGATTATGAATACATTTTCATATAAGTTGATTTATGTGAAAATTACCAATAAATGCATTCTAGCCATAAGTAAAATGTTTGTTCCTACTTTAAGGAGTAGTATTATTTGAAACTTACAGGGAGGGGGAATGCACATCCCACCAAGGGAACCTACTTTATTAGTGTGATTCAAATGTCAGAGCTTGCAGTCATCTTCTGAGGTATGGAGCTCACTGAGTTTCCTCCAGTGAAGTCAAATGAGAGTGGAAAATGCTCAGCACTAGATAGAAGAATTCTGCTTCTCACTACTCTGAATTCCTGGCTCTATGGCATTTAATGGGGTATAAACACTAAACCAAACCTGTCTCTAACCCATTGGCACCTTCTGCAGTCTTCACAACAGTTCTTTGCTGCCCTATTGTTTCAAAGATTTTAATATTTGAGGCTTCCTTATTAGTCCTTATTTAAACATTTTTTATTTAAATTAGAGCAACACTGTTAGTAAGAGCAACTCTGGAGCCTCACATCCCTGCCAGTGCTCCAGGAACAGAACTGTGAAGGCTCAGTTCAGCCCAGCAAGGGCAGACAGGCACCAGCACCTCCATGTGCTCACGTAGACCCTCACACTCCCATACCCACATTGTGGCAAGTGGAGCAGTGGCATTACAAAAGCCCCCACATGACCCTACACCCATTTCTAGATCAGCACAGGATCACTGTTCCCATGTTTGGTCACAGATGAAGTCTGACCTAGATGCATATAAAGCACCAGTCTCAAAAGTGACACCCTTGAGACTAAGCTGGTGCCCTTTGAAGACAGCAAAATAGAGGGCTTTGGATGTGGCCATTTGCATTGGAGGGTATCCCAGAACCAATTAATTGCCATTGCAAGTGCGTTTCTGATGGGCTAGGGTAAACAGGCATTTCTCAGGAAGTGCTGGACTTGCTCCTACTCAGTGAGGAGCTGTTCCTGCAAAGTACAGTCTGGGATCAAACCCTGGTCCTCCTGAGCCTGTGGAGACCTCAGTACAGCTGTCTGGCACAGCAAGGTTATGTCTCAGCAGAGCTGATCAAGCCTCTACCTTCGGAATAATGAATAAATGTACACCTCAATTTTTCAAAGCTGTACACTGCTCAGATCTCCTGCTACTGTAAATCAAGGTGGTTTTATTGACACCAGAGGAGTTCTGCTGGGTTACATAAGCTGAATGCCTGACCCAATGCTGGCAATCAAGATTATTTCTGCTTAGTAGATAAATTACAAAATAAAACTTTTCACACAATATGTCAATTGTTTTCAACTCCACAAAATTAAAAGGCTAACTCTGTAGTTGGAGGGGGGTTGACTACTGCAAATGAATAACATATAACATTTTTTGCCTGAAACATTACTCTGTAGTTGTAAACATTGCCTAATGTCATAATTTCCCTGTAGATTTTGTAAACTTCTGCAAAGCCACTCTTTGTAGAAATCCATTGATTTCACCTGCTTTATACCAAATAGTTTGGTGTGAATTTTTTCCAAATACATACTTATTTTTCTAAATGCCTCCCAGTTTTGCTAATTAACTTCTCTCCCTTTCCCCTGTAGATTTGCCTGTGAGGGAAAACACTGTTCAGCAAACAGCCTTGAGCACTACACATCACTCTTCAGTTCAGCAGCTGAGAAAATGCTGTGACTCTTTAGCAGGTATTGCTGAACCTCAGTGGGAGACTGGGTTCTCCACAGCAGGCTCACTGCTTGTGGTCCAGCCCTTGTTGATGGCAGGATACACAGTGCATTGTCTTTGTTCCAGATCTGACAAGGCTTCTGCCTTGAGTTGCCTCCAGGCAAAATCCTGCATCATTCGTTCCCACAGTCTGCTGCTGAGAAATGTCTGTACCTATCTCTACTTCTCATTTACATTTGCTATTAGGGTCACCTTATAGAGCTCAGCTCACTGTATTTCTCACCAGAGAGAAGAATGTTTTGTATAAAAAGGTAAATTAAACCCTTCTCCTAAGGGAGATATTCCTTGGACACACTCAGATTTCCTACATCACCCAGGCAGCACTCCTGTACCCTTGAAGCCTGCTGCTTAAGTGTCCAGCTCCACACCAGAGGCACAAGTCAGCCAGCTCCTGAAACTTGTGACCTGTGTTATGTTTTCAACCCCTCTTAGGTGAGCATTGCAAGCTACAGGCTTTGGCTCACGATTCCTTTTTATGGGTACCACAAATCCTTGCAAGTGTCTCCTGCATGATATCTTCTTTGTGCTATGCCTGCCTTGTAGCCTTTTTTGTAGGTAACCCTCCCCTCACACCAAGGAGACGGGCTAATAGCTGTAAGGATGCCTTCACAAAGTTTCTTTTCTTTTCCTGTCTGTTGTCTGTGCTCTGACACTTTCTGCTGGCACTGGTACTGTGGCAGCTCCACTGGCCCCCGCTGTAGGTCACTAAGCTAAAGTCTCTGACATGATAAAGGAGAGGCCCAGGTTACTCTACTGTGGACATGCCAGGCTCTGCTGAGCAGAAGGTGCCACAAAGAACTCCTGGATACATTCCCTCACTTATCACTGAATGAGGATCCCAGCATGAGGAGTCTGGTTCAGCTCCCCTTGTCCTGCTCCTGTGCATAATAAAACTGATGCTAATTCTCAAAGTAGCACTGACTCCTATATTTTCAAATTAAAAACATTTTAAACTGTATCGAATTTACTACCATTAAATACATTGGTTTTTCTTAAGATAGTAACTAGTGTAACTGCTAGAGCATGGATTCAAGAAATTAAACTAATTCATGTTCAGATGAGATAATGTGGAGACTAAAGGCGGAAAGCAAGCTACAGAATAGGGGTATTGGATCATGCATTCTTAGTTACACATTTACTGTATGTATAAGAGCTCACTTTTATATTTTAAACCCTACTAAGTGGAGACTATTTAAATGTACTGCTGTAGTAATAAAGAAAAGGTCAACTCAATGTCTGTCTTGGCCATTAATCAATCTTCCCCATACTTTCTAATTATCTTGATTGCCTGATTGAATGAAGCATGGGACACTGATCATCTATACGTTTCTTGCTATATCTGCTCTTAGCTTTTTTTTTTTGAGACAAGAGAGGATTTTTTTCATGTAGTGACTATTTTTCAAAAAATATCGCCAACTTCTTGCTCTGATAACCATCTCCTTTGCTGCCTTATCTCCTACCATTTTCTGTTGCAGTTTTGCAGGCTGTTCCCTATAAAATGTTGAAGTGTCTTTAATCATCTCAGGCAGCAATTTTTTGTTGTTTTTTTCCCCTCCTTTTCAGCAATCTGGGATTCCCAGCATTGCTCTTCCTCTCTGTCTCCCCTTCTCCCTGCCTCTCCCCCCACTCTGGTTATGAATTGCAGTTTATTTGTTTTTAGAGAGAGCTTAATGCAATGCAATAACAAACAAACACAGGAACAAATAATAAACATGAAAAGATCAGATTTTTTTATAGTGATAATTCTCTTTTACTCCTGGGTATCACATATCCATGAGGGACCCCAGAACTTCACCAAGAGCAGCCAGATAGCTTGTTACCAAGGCACTCGGGACTGCACAGCACTTCTCCATCCCCAGGTGACACTGAGGGCCTTGTGGAAAGAGTGTGGCAGGGGACAGGCAGCAGGTCACATGCAGCCTGCAGAGATCTAGCCCAGGGACTGAAAATACATGTGACTAATGGCATACAGAAAGGGACAATTGTGCTGCTCCCATATGAGCTCTGGGAAATTGGTCTCAGTTCTGCTGCACAGGGTGACAGGAGACCTGCAAGGATGTAAGCCTCATCTTAATTTTTCTGTACTGAATTCACTGGGAGTTTGAGAGAATGTTTGAAGAATGCAAACAGGGATCCTTTGGAAGCATTTCTCACCCCTTTGATTATCTCTACAACTTGACTGAATGAGCCATACAACCCAGTTCCTTCAGACGTCCATTAATGCCAGGCAAACAAAGCATATTCAACACATCACCACCTTACTGTGAGACTTGTTTTTTTCCTGTTCATAAATAGTTTGAGAACAAACATATTCGTTGTTTGAAATCCTTGGCCAGTAATTTGTGCAGCTTACACAGAGCCTATGATTTTCTCAAGTAGCTTATGGTGAGCCCTGTCTTCCTTCAAAGCTGCATCATCAGGCAGGCAGCCTCCACCAGCTTTCAGTGACAGGCACCAGCAACCTCTCCAAACCTCTGCACAACTTGGCCCTTGCTAGAACCAGTGTGCACTGGTGGTGTGGTGCTTAGGTGCTCCAGCCACATCCCAAAAGCCTGGATCAGGCTGAACTTCTCCATCATGATATAAAAAGGGAACTGGAACATTGAAGGGTTTTCCTATTTTTCCTGATGTGAATGCTGTTACTGAGAGACAACTCGAACTCTTAACATTCCCATTCTTTACACACTGACACCCCCCAAATCAGGGTGATTTCCCCTGCTCTGGGGCAGCGGGCTGAAGCTGGGGAAACATAAGCCACTGCATTCCCCGGTGCAGCACCAGGATCCCCAAAGCTGGTTTGAGCCAGCTGGCACTTTTCCAAAGCAGATATCCCCCTGGTTCCTGAAAGAAATCCGCTGAGATTGCTGGAGTGTCACACTCATTTCTCCTCCACTTGTCCACACTTTAATGGTAGAAACAACTCACAATGATGCCTGAGCAGTTCCTGCTGCCCAGCATATCCTAAGTCTTGATGCTTCCCTGTACATTAACCACACAGCAGATATACCTATCTCTGCCCTGGAAATATGATTTTCTTTCTTTTCTTCCTTTTTGGGGGAGCATTTTGTTGGAGCCAGTTGCTGATTTTATGCATTGCAGATGCACACTGGCAGCACTTGCAGTACCTTGGTTGATACCACCACTGGCAAATGGTGTACTCTACTAGAAATAAACAGTACAGCCAGGTTAGCACGGGTTAAGGGAGATTACTGTTGTATGACTTATTTCCTAGTCTTCCAAAGACAACCCAGGAGTGATAAATGGAACAGTACCCATAATGGAGAACTACTAGCTGCAAAATTACAAACTTGAGATTCAGTAATAGTACATTCAGGCAATATTTACATGACAAATAAGTAAAAGCTCTGACAGAAGAATCTTTCATGTACTTGTCTGGTTTTATCACTCAGCTCACAGTTTTATCTTGCATTTAATCATATTGCCCTTCATGTGCCATCCAGTTGCCAAAGTACTAAAATATCCTTAATCTCTCTGTATCTCATTACAATGTGAGACAATGGTTTTGGAAAACTTTCTGTTAAGCATGATATATCTCAGCTGCATAAAGTATATGCTCAAAATTCATATAGTACATGGAATAGCACTAAAAATTCTAGGACCATCTTAAAAGCAGAAGAACCAGATAAAATCATGCAGAAAATACAGAGTGGTAGGTAGGTAAAATGTTATTAATAGATTATAAAGACAAATGAAAAATACCAAATGCAATTTCATTTAATAAAGAACACAAACCTACATATCAGATCAGTAGGTCTGATGGCATAAGACTTGCATTGAAGGTTGAATCCTTCCATCATCAGAGGAGGGCTCCATGGCATCTGTTTAGGGCAAGTACAATTGAAATCACTTTGTTTTGTTTTTAATATGTAAATTTGCAGTCGGTATGACATAACATACTTTCAGGCCAGAAGAACATGATACAATAAGTCAACAATATTTATAAAGATTGCTATTTACTCTATTAAATCCTTATTGGCTTTAGATCATAGATGTCCAGCACTGCATAGCACTGGGTCCTTAATTGCACGTGACTGTTGTCACACTTTGGTGTTAAAATTACTCATCATCTACCTGCATTTACAAGTGGAAACCCCTTGAGAGAAAAGTAAGTGTAAATAACGTTGTTGTTGTTGTTGTTGTTACCATGATTATTATTATTGCTCTTATTTTAGCCTCATCTTGATGGAGTTTTACATTCTGAAGAATATCAAGTGCCAGTGTGGAAGTTGAAGTCTCTAGAATGATTGAATTTGGATGCTGTATTATACTCTAAGTAGCTGGCAATTTATTAGTTACACATTCCATTTAATACACCAGTTTCTGTGTATTTTAAGATCTTTGCTTTTAAGTCTCTCTAAGACCCCTGTTGTTTCAATTACTTATCACTGTGGCCTGAGGTATCATTACTGTGCTGAGGATAATAAACAACTCCTCCTATTTCTGCTGTTGGAGCTGTGACTAACTTAGCATGATCAAGAAGCAGCATAGGATGGAGACCTAAGTGCCATATGGCAGGTGGTTGATCCTAAATCATATTCTGCTCTGCCAGCTTTATTATGTGGTGTTGGGCAAACCTCTAAACCTTACTTTTTGGAAGAGCTGAGCGCCGTATGAGCCCACAACATTTATTGACAACACAAGATCACATAGTGGTTTTGAAATCATATATCCTCTGCTGTTTCTTTGCTGTAATAGGGTTGAGGTCTGTTGTTAGGAATAGCAGCAGTCTATTTAACACAGCACATTTAGAAATGTAACATTGAAAGACTAAGCATCAGAGCCATTCTATTTGCATTACAGCATGGAACTGGATGTCAGTGCACGTTCTGATGAGGACCTTTAGCACCTAGGGTCTGAGATGTTTGTCTTCTCACCTGAAGCCACAATGCTTTACTGAGTACCAGTTTTGACAACTATCCCACAACCCTAATGTTCCCTTTAAAGTTTGGATACAGTTTCACCTGGTTCTTCCTGGTGAATGTCTAATTAGTATTCTCTCCATAGCACATTTTTATATTCTCTTACCTGGGACAGCATTTGACCAATTTAAATCAGAATTTAGGTCATGTAACCTCTGCTAACTTGTTATAACCAGGTTCATTCTGTTGATCTTGAAAGTCTCAGTTTACAAGAATTTTGTCAGCCCTGAAGAATGTTATAGTTTAGGGTTATCCCATCTGTGTCTGTGCATCATCTAACTTAAGCCTGTTTTAAGGGCAAATAATTATGTCAACTTTGATTTGCTTAGAGTGCCTCAGAAGTTATATATTAAGAGCTTTTTCCTTTATGGAAGAGTAGAAAAAATACTCTCTAAACTCAAAGTTCATACAGAATCCTGCTGTTACCATTCTTACAATGATGTCTTTCGGCTAATTTAGTCTAACATTATGGAGAAAAACTGCTTTGCAAATATTTAATGGCTTCTATGAGTTTGAAAAAATGAATCCCTAAGTTCGTGCCTCTTTAAACATCTTTTTTTTTCCCCCAGATATTCATAAGAAGCAGTCTCTGGTTGCTTTTTCCTCCAGGTGGGAGATTGTGAGTTCTGAGGCATTTGATCGTCTTCTTTTTCAGGGGTTTTTTGGACAGACTAACTTGGAGACTTGCTGACCTAAAAGTGGATTTACCATCCAAAGAAACCCTGACACTTCAATAAGAAGGTTCAAAACACATCTCCAGTGCTCTTTTATTTGTGCCCAAGCATGGCCAAGATTTGATCATATTGCCTGTGCCCCATCTTCCACCAACAACTCTGAAAAGAAACTGCCTTGCACCATCATACTGCTGGCTCAGGTATGTAGACTCTTCAGAGTGCTGAGAAGTCACAAAGCTGTGAAAAAGTCCCTCTGCAGATGCCTTTAAACTTGCTCCACCTGTGGATTTGCCACGACAGCAACTATTCTAGCCCAAATGTCTTTGTGCTGTATTCCTGCCATCTGCAAGGCAGGTGCAAAAATCCTGCACATGGCAAGGCACAAGTGTGATGGAACAGGGCAGGGGACAGGTGCTGGAGACACATCTTGGAAAACAGAGCTGCTTCCAACCATGTCAGCTCTTCAGTACAGCTGTCCTCCACAAATCTGGCCCTAGATGGAATATCAGCCAGGAGAGATGAGTTTTTAATACTTCCAGGATTATTTGGGAAAGAAATTCTCTTTACAAGATGGGAAGAGTCCACAGAGAACTCATGCAGGTCCCCATGGATAGACTGTGAGCAGGGCAAGGCTGCCATGCTCTCCAGAGACAGTAGCTGCTGGTAGCTGGGTCTCTCACAGACATAAAAAGATTGGTGGCTTCTTCATTCATTAGTGGAATGGTCAGTCCCCGGTTTGGAGGAAAAAAAGAAAAACATTGTAGTAAATTAAACAGAGAGACAAGGGTTATTTACAATCTCTGCATAAAGATGTGAAATGGGATGAAGAGAGACCTTATCCAGTGCTGAGGGTGTTGTGCAGCGATTTGTTCCAGTACAGAGTGTTTATGCAATGCCTGTATTTTATACCCCACGCATAAATGGCAAAACAACCCCCTCCCCAAATTTGTAATGACCTTTTTTTCAGAATGCAGGTAAGTAATGTATATGGTCAGCACTTTAGTCTATGTCCTTACAACAAGATTATAATTCCTCTCACACTTTCTTTTCCTCTCTCTGCTTGAAAATCCTATTGTATGAGTCACTGTCACATGGCAGATGTAAACATCAAGCTTGGTTTTCTCCACATACAGAAAGCTCCTCCTTCAATTAAAACTGAACAGCTTTTTTTATTTTGCCTCACCCAGATATAATCTTGAAGTGTTTCATATAGATCTGCAATACAGAAATTTACAGACATTTTACAAAATACAAAATTAAGAATTCAGGTATTTTAAAGTGAAAATAGGCAATGTTTTTGTGTTGTTTTATCTGCAAAGGCATGGGTAACCTTAGATTTCAGAGGGTGTAAAAATCAATATTCACGTTTTGTAAAGTATCATTAGTTTCCTAAAAATAACATTTGTATATGCTAAATCTTCTAATTCTAGATTATTTGGTGTTAATTATACATAATACCTTGCTATCTGTCAAGATTTCCTAAAAATCTAATTCCCAGAACTAATATTTCATGATCTTCAATTATGTAAAATACTGACTTCTAGACCCAATGAAGAGTGAAATAACAGACCTTAAACCCTCAGTGGAGCAACAGTGTCATTTCAGACCTGTCAGGGAGTAAAGGAAGGACTGCTCTGCACTTTGGGAAAAGAAAGGACCATTTCTTTTGCAACCCAGTAAGGTTTTAGCAACAATTGTTTAAAGAACCTCATTAGCATAAGAAAAAGGCACTTGGTAAAAATGAATTAACAGTCACAGTGCAGGTGAAGGAGGCAGATAATATATGCAAGGTAAATGGAATAGACTGAATATGGTTGATCACATGGCTGTCATCTCCACCTGATTTCTGTCTGACATAGACTCCCATGTCATAGGAAAACAGCCCCATTTCAGTTTTGTGCTTCATGTGGGAATGCAGCCTATATCTGGAGAGTGTGTCCCTTTGGGAATCTCTGCTCCAGAGCTCCCAGGGTTGCTCACTATCACTGGCCTGCCAGCAGTGGATGGTAACAATCTCACAATCAGTACCTGTCACTAGAGTCAGGGAGGGAAGACTCTGAGGCGCAGATATATATGCCTCAAATGGGTGAGAAACATCGTGGAGGATTCAGCTGTCCTCTACTCAGTGCTCAAAACACTCAGTTCTACAGTTTTAAGGCAAGGTCCTGCTTGAGTGTGGAGCAGAACAGGAATGGAGTCTCACTGGGATAGTCCTGCAAAAATCTGTTATTGGTGTGCACAGAAGCATCTCCAGTAAAGAGCAGTTCTGAGGATGGGGTTCACAGCTAGCAAACAGACCAAGGAGTCACATTTACCTCTCCTTTCCTTGTGGCAGGGATCCCAAATGTTGGGTATTACTGTCATCTTCATCGTCATCATTAGTTTATATGGAAACACTGGTAACTGCTTTGAAAGCATGGTTAGCAGTGGCTGTCTGGAGAAAAAACAGAAGAAAAATTAGATGAGCCCTTCACAGGTAGATCCTCCCAGACCCTGGTCACCAACAATTAATAACTTCTTGGCATGGGCAGGGTACCTCCAGCTCACATGTAGCAGTCAGCAACAGCTCTATGGTCTATGCATTTCTCTGGTGTCTTTCGGATGAATTATAGTCTGGATCTTCTCAGAGTCTACTGTGCTGAGTCCATGTGTGTGGCATGTGAAATAAGTGTGTTTTAAACTTGCTAGTTGAATGAATGTTCCCCAGCTTTTACAGTTGAAGGAGTACTGAATCATCATTCTTCATTCACCTTTCCTACACCACTCATTCTTTTATGACCCTTTGTTATAACCCTTTCCAGGTATCCCTTCTCCAAACTGACAAGTCCGTGTTTATTTGAAGTCTTTTTAGATGAAGGTAAAGCTGAAGCCTCCCTAATGCACCTGACACTTTGCAAAATGAAAAAAATGTAGATATTATACTGTATAATCTGAGAAATAATATTTGATCATGTAATTAGACTGTATCATAGGCAAATGCTCTAGGGAACAGAGTTAATGTTGCATGTACAACCTTAATTTTATTTCCTGACTTTTAAATGCCGAACTAGGCAACTTTAACATTTTCTTAATGCAATTTTTGTATGGAATATTATATAGGCTATTACATATGCATGCATCTTGAAATCTGGAATACATTAGGCTGTGCCACACAGATTGTGGCACACACATCTGAGCACTAGTCTTGACTGGCACCAGGTCAAAATTACACAGGTCATTTCAGAGTGATGGTCTCAGTGTTTTTGAGTGTCACTGCCCTGTTGTTTATTTGGTATTTCTGTAAGTCTTACACAGGAGTGTTATAGAGAATTAGCTTGAGAAGTCTTTTTTTAAAATGAATTGATGATACTTTTTACAACCTCCTTTTTACAAAGCTAGCCTTATTTGAATATTTAAGCTTCAGCAACTTAAGAGAAAAAGTATGTCCTCAGAAGCTTTAAAAATTATGAAAATGTCAGAGAATACTATAAAAACATAAAATAATTTTCCAAACAGAATGACACTATGGCTTTACTTCCTGATCTCTGCAGACCTCCCTGGATATGAAGACAGTACAATCGAAAGCTAAGAATTTCTGCTTTCAAGCAGTAAGTGTAAGAAGTCCTTCTCTAGCTACAAAGGGCTATAAGATGACTGACTTCAAGGCTGACTTGTAAAGGATTAGACACAGTCCTTTCTCCATCTTGTTCCACACTGTAATGTCAGGGTATCTCTGAAGCTATATGGCAATTTTAGAGGTTAGAAGCAATCCTGAAAAAACTGCAGGGTACACACTTGGGTAAACCAGGATATAGGAATGATTGATGTAGCTCATCTAAATAATTCAATATTCAATCACCAAATGAAAATAAAAAAAACCACACCGTACATGTATTGTTATGAATTTGTGACACAGAAGTGCATTGCTGGACATAGGGTTTTATTTCCCTGGTCAAAAACACCTAATTTGTGTCAGGATTACATAAGTTTAATATCATATGACAAGAGCAAGATATCTACTGTCTTTGGAGGTTACTCTTGAAGAACGTCACCATGGACTGGATGGAGTACACCACTAATAAATCACAGCAATGTTCTTCCAATAGACTAAGTGATTTTTGAAAAGGGCAAAAAAAATCAAATAACATATTCAGCTAACAGGATTTGATCAGCCGATCTTCTAGTGAATATTAAAAGAGCTGATCTGATGAATAAATTATTCAGTGGAAGCAGGCAAAATTAACAAATTATGTATTTGCTGAACAACAGCTAAACCATTCAGCACATATATAATTAAATATTTATTCATACATATTTATAAATAGTTCTTCCACTTTTTTTGTTTTGTTTCATCCAGGTGAATAAAAATTCTCAAGTCTTTTCTTCTTTCTTTCTTCTGAAGAGAGTGGAAAGAGCCTTTCTTCAGAAAGCTTGATCTCAGGTCAGCATCTCACTGAAGCCAGCTTCATTTGCATTTTTAATCTGTGTAAGTGAACATGTGAAATCCTAAATGTGTGTCAGGTTTTAATATTTAGTTTTCCACTTTTCTGGAGGCAAGTGTGTCTGTCTGCAAGTCTGCAATTGTAAAGAAAGAAAGGCTATGTCTGTGCCCATGCTCTGGTTAGATGGACTGGGACAATGGATTTTCTTTCAAACCTGGACAGCTGTCTTTTTTGATACTTGGGTTTTCCAGGAGCCATAGTATCTTGCTTTCATACATATATATGGTTAGAAAACAAAAATTTATTTGGAAATCATGGTCTATTCCTTCATTAATATAGCTGACCAGAGAGGATTTTTTTCCCAGCAAAAGAAAATGACAGTAACCATAGTAAGTATTAAATATAAAAGTAGTTGAAGTAGTACAGAGATTAAAAAAAAGAAACAAAAACCCACTGGTTTTTTTTTCTTAACAAGCTAAATTCTACATAAGTGAAATGGTTGTTTGTAGATGAACAGCAAGAAATGCCTCCTTGAAGAGACACTCTTCTACCAGCTGGGAAGATTTTCATAAATTGTTTAATTTAGCCCAGATTAAAATAATGTAAGTTATCTAAATTCTGATCTCATCTAGTCTACCTAAGGATGGCAGACAGAACCAGCATCAAACCCAGTAAATACTTTCAAGGAGAGAGGCCGATACAAAACTTCCTCAATTTTAAATTAGGATTCAGAGACAGAGCATTAGCTGAAGTTAACTCTCACCTCTCTGTTGGTATCAATGGGCAAGTTCTTCTGTAGTAGATCACAAACTCACCATCACATAGCAAAGAAATAAGACTATAATAAGGAGGATGCTCAGGATATAAAGAGATTCTCATGACAGAGTAAGCACAAAGGTAAAGCTGATGGATGCTGATCATATTATTATCTGAGACAACCACACCCAACTCATATTTTTTTTCCCCAGATCTTTTACATTTAAACAAGTAAAAGCATACATTTCCGTAGAACATTACTTATTTGAAGTGCTGTTCTGAGATCACCTCTGGATGTCTTTTGGTAGCAACTCATCTGCATCTGGAGAGCCAGAGGTGGGTGATGTACCAGGTGAACCTCAGCCTCTGCAAATACAATATCTGTGCCTTTACCCTTAAACAAACATGGTTTCACCTATTTTTTTTTTTTCCTAATGAAATGTAGCTTGTGATGGACACATTCCCAAGCATAAACACTTGCAAGGTGATGGAATGCCTTCGCACATGAGGCTGCAGCAGTCTCCTGGCCCTACTTCCAAAAAGTTTTTTCTGTATGTACTGTTGCCTTTTTTCCCCCATTTCTATTAATGTGGAATTCAATTCAGTTTATGTTTCAAACTTTTTGGAACCTCTCACAACTGAACCATTTTGCAGTGCACCAGTCAGTGTGCAATTGATGTCTCAGGAAACTCCAAGTTTTGCCCATCACTTACTTCTTTTCTGAACCTCTAAGAAATTATTTTTCCCCCAGCTTTTTAGGATCTCCCACAGGATTACTAGTACTGCTTCTACATGATTACTAATGTAGAGGAAGCCCTTCCCTTCAGTTCCATGAAGTGGTTGAACTCAGCCTTTAAGGATGCAGAGAAGCCGTTGTCATTATTTCATGTATGTTTTTAGGGGCTGCCTAAGAATGGGCTAGTGATGAAAGGAAATGCAGGGAAGAATTTGCACCCTTCTGTTTCTAGGCTCTCTTTAAAGCTGGGAAAGACATCTAATATGGGCTGAAGGCTTACTTCAGCAAAGAATCATTTGTCATTCCCATGCCTCCATCACTGTTGGTATCTTCAGGCATCTTTCAGGCCCAATTTTTTTATCAGATTAAGCTGAGTTGACTTTCTGCTCAATAGACACCACAAGACTGATCATGGGTATCCTGCTGTGCTTCAACCACAGTCAGGTTCCCCATCTAGACCAATTTAAGAAAGATCTTGCATCCAGCTGTTTTCCTTTGTCCATCCCATCTGTGTTTTCATTGTAACTGATGTGCACAGTTTGTTTGACAAAATCTGACCGTATTTTTGAACAGCCGCCAAGCTGTGTGAGTGCTGGGCCCAAGCGTAACACTTCAGTGTAAAATATCAGTGAATTCTCTGCTTGGAGAAATCAGCATTTTCTACTCTGAGTTCCAGTTCAGTATGACTTCTGACATGCAAGGACCACCTTTTTGCAAGCCTGGACAACAGAGACTGGAAAGTACACGAAGGGCAGGAACCAGCAGGGCCAGCGAGAGGTGCTCAGGTTTAGTCAAGAGGCTGGGGCCCAGCCTGTGGAGCACCAGCTCTGCCTTTTGGTGCACAGCCAGCAGACCTCTCAAGATGCTGGTGTCAAAGTACCAAGTGTGCAAAATGAGGACTAAGCTTTGAAAAGAGCATCTAGGCAACATAGAGCAACTCTACACTGTATGGTGATGGCCAAGACCAAGGGAAAGCACTGGGGAAGGGCTAGGGCAGGAGCTAAGGCTCCAGAGAGGTGAAGCTATTCTAAACCACTCCAACACAGACAGTGAAGATTTTTTTAGGGCAGATGGAAGTTTGGACTATGTTATGTCATTCATTTTATCCATGATGTATTTCTAAAAAATGCTCAGCAACAAGTATCCTATACTGTTTTTCCCTGCTTGAAACTACTTTATGCAAGCTATCTTTAATTAAAACAAGCTTTTTCATGTGTCCACAATTGATTCCTTAAAATATTAATAATTTTCCCTACATTGGGTATTAGAGCCATTACTTTTTCCTGTGTATCCTTTAACTATATTTAAATAATTCATTTATCCATTTTCCAGCCCTTGGGAAGACTTGGGGTTTCTTTTACACTATGTGATCCCATTTAAAACAGGATATTTCTTCCTCCTAAAATTATAAGATATTTTCTATCTTTCCAGGGTTTACTAGCATAAGAAACCAGATAGTAACCATTTTATTAAGGCACAAATGTAGCATGGAAATATGTGTCTGCCTGTGTATAAATGCCCTTTCCACTGCTCATCAATCTTTCACTAATTAGAAAGACAAAAATATTTTAAAACCAATAAATGTCACTGAGAAACATTCCAGTAATTCTCAAAATACAATGTAACCATGATAGATACATTTCAATTATCTCAACGCATGTTCACAGAGCACTGAGTAAGCATAAGGGAAAAGAAGGGGCTAAAAGCTGCACTGCTTGGCTGATGAATCTCTGACATAGGATGTGGATTAAGGTTTAAGTGAGACCAGCAGTTCACATTCTCCCTCAAAAAGCTCCTGAGTCACCTGATTATGGTGCAACCTTGACAAATATGCACAGCGTTGTCTCTCACAGTTGGAATCACCAAAGAGGCTAAAAACAGCACCGTGCACTGCATAATCTCTAACCTCAGGGGACAACAAAAACAGAGAATTGCTGTGTCAATCTCATTTCCTTGTTAGGCTCATTATCATAAATGCGAGCCTTTGGTTTTGAATGCCACACTTCAATAAGATTTACCTATCAACAGCTGCTGAAATATTGAATTCCACAGTCATCTTTTCCTTTTGATGCTTTCCCTTTTGTTTCTTTATCCATAAACATGAGCAACTGAGCTAAGCTTAAATTAACTAGCCAGGGTTAAATGTTTAGGGCAGCAAATTATGGCTAGCCTGCTTGCAGAGTGGTTTAGATTACAGAGGAGAGTTGCCAATCTCAGCTCTCATCATGCACTCTAAATGTGCAGAGCAATATTGGCAGTTCATGGCCAAATCCTGCATGCTTTAGTTATCACAGGAGCACTGCTCCCATGAATAAGTGGAGCAAGATTTAGCCCCTGCTCGGAAGATAGAGATGAATCACACTTTTATTCTTTGAGTACTTCACAGTACCTTCAACACAGACATGTTCAGTGATTGATAGCCTGTGTCTAGATTGGGTATTTTTCTATATACTGACAAATATTCTCTTTGCAATGATTTCTAGGAGCAGAGGAGTATATACTGCAGCAATGTTGGGTTTCTTATTTTTCATTGTGCCTGTTGTCTTTGTTTTGATTAGGTTTTTTTTCCGAGGGTCAGTTACTTCCCATCATTTTTCCACTTAGAGTGTTCTGCAATAATCCTGTTACAGATCTCTAGCTTTTAGTGCCAGTAAAACAGTGAAAACTTGAATTAGTAAACAGGTAGGGAAAGACACAACCTTCTCTTCAGGGTCAAATCCCAAGTCATGGGATACAGTCTAAGGGAAATTAAGGTGTCTGACTTTCTGAAAATGAGCTGCTGGTATCAGTTAAGGTGTTTTTTTTAGTTGATCAAGGTAAATGCTATGTGTTAACTGTTTTCATCCAGTGTGCAACCAAACTGGGTTTGTAATTCAGAGTTAAATGTTTGGTTAATAATAATTTCATGACTACATGCTGAGACCACAAGGGAGCAATAGGCTGTGCCACAGGCAGCAGCCTTGGAAAAGGGCAGCCCAAAACGGCTCACAGCAGATACAGTGGCATCTTCCCATACTTGGAGACCATCACTTCACCCAGCCTGCCTCTTTGCCAGTCTAGGGTCACTCCACTCCAAAGGCATGTACTCCTCCTGCAAGAGTGGCTGCACACCTGTACAGAGCTCAGGAGCAAAATGGTGTTTCCTTGTAAAAAGGCATTCCACAAAGGAAAAGGTGGCACCACCAGGCTCAAGCACCTTTATATCACAGGACTGACCTGCAGGAGCCCATGGGATTAGGCACAAAACATAGTCTTTTGGCCACAGCACCAGAGTCCCTTATCTGAAACTCAGGGGAAAACATAACAGGAAAGGCTGGAAGACATCAACAGATTTTTAGGTATACATACCCAAAAGAATCACTGAGAGCAAACTAGAGCAAAAGCCAAGCTTTCCTAAAGGCAACTGAACTGAAATTTTGGTTGTGATGGGCACTTTCAAAAACCTCAGCAGAAAGAAATTCAGTGCATATTCCACTTTCCTCACAGATGAGGACTCCACCTCATTTCAGTGGCTTTGAGCCCCACTAACTCCAAACATGCTTCTCTCTCCCTGTCCCTGGAGAGCCAGCATCTGCCCTATGATCTGCCTGGACCCCAGTAAAGAGGGCCACTTGGAGGTCATGGCAGTCACCCCTGGTTTTCTCTGTCTGTACAAGGCTCATGTTAGGCAAGGATTGTTTCTTCCACGAGGAGCTCAGGGGTAAGCATCTACACCAAAGAGAAGTGAGCTCTATGAATGTAGCTGACACCTGAGAAAGTAATTTTGGGTTGTTTATTTGAATCCAACTTTTAAGAGCCAAATACTAACTTTATACAATTTTAGTACTGACTTCTGATTGCTGTGGCAGAGGCCAATCAGATGAGACAAGGTAAAGGACATATTTAATTTCTGAGTGGGAACAGTTTCTCTCCCACATATCTCCAGTCTTTATTTTGCATTACAGTAGAATTAATTTTTTTTTAAAGCACAAGTGATCAGACTCAGGCAGGAAACAAAGAGACTTATGATTGATTTTGCTTAGGTAAAAGAGCAATTTCTATTGTACTAGCCTTTACTTAGATGCTTTTGCCTGCTACAAGGAATCGATTTATTCTACTTGTCAAAAAAATCAAAACCAAAACCAGCCCAGCTCCTACTACACCCTGCATGAAAAGAATGCCTGGCTTGTAGAACTTAATTCCACTTTTCTGCAGTAGATGGGCTGAAGATTGCAGGAGTTAATTACCATCTGCAGAGAAAGGTTGCATTTCACTACCAGCGAGCCCGATCCTGACTAAATAAAAGAAGCTGAAATGGGAGAGCGATGACCACAATAAGTGGCCAAAACTCATTGTGATGACAGAAGAATGATTTCCCACTGCCGCCACTTAAACACAGCTAAGGTGTTCTGCAATTTGACTTCCACAAGCCAGAGGGTTTATTGTAATCCTGATAAATTATAGCAACGGAAGCAGGCAAGAAGTGGGACAGAAGAAGGGAAATGGTAATGCAAAATATAAAATTGCATTCACAAAAGAATGGAGAGAGCAAGCGAGCAGTTTGTTATCGTTTATTTTTCTTCAACATATCATTCGGTTTCAGCTGTCTCCCATCTCACCCAGATCTCCACCATTTCTCAGAAACGTCTCTCGATGGCATCTCATTCTCCTCCTGTCTTTCACCATCGCTTCATTATTTCTTAACTGTCCCTGAAAGGGCCCGGGCAGGCGACAGGGGGAACGTGAGCGGGGGACGCCGGACCAGCCTGCGCCCCACGCGTCCGCCGCATTTAAGCAGTTTGCAAAAAGCGGGCGAAGGGCGTTGCAAATAATGTTAAATGTGATTAATCTCCCGGATTCCTGGAAATCTGACATGCATGAGTTACAGCGAAACCTCTTTTATTTCGCCATGAAATGCTTTTTCATAATGAGAAAGAAAATGTCCTCTGTGCCCTAATCAACTCTGACAGGTCCTGGACTCCCAAATACTTTTATTTATGGCATTATTTATTTCACCCCTAATAACCGGGGAGGCGGGCCCGCGGCTCGCTCCGTGCGGGGAGAGGGAGTGAGAGAGGGAGGGAGAGAGAGAGGGAGAGAGGGAGGGAGGGAGAGAGAGAGGGAGAGAGGGAGGGAGGGATGGCCGGCGGGCGGCGGGGCTCCGCGCCCGGCCGAGGGGACACAAAGTTTTCTCGGCGGCCGTGGCTCGGTGGGGCGGGGC